>CM044004.1:12155703-12260703 GCA_024085815.1 Flaveria linearis | reverse complement strand
TTTATGCCGGAGATCTGTGAGGATCAAGAGCTTTCCTCATAATCAATTGTGTTGTTTCTTTATTTTTACTATCATATTCGTTACACAAATCATTTAAACACACTTCCTCACATACGAATTTGATCACAAAGTTATTCTTATTAATTTTTGGTTAAAACATTACATATAACAGATTTTAAATTGTTGACTTTCTAAATTATCAAAACATATTATTTCTAATTATAATTGTAAACATATTTTTGAAAACTGTAAAGGAGGTATCTTTTTTATTTATGGATATGGCGGTGATGGTAAAACTTTTCTTTGGAAGATTTTATTTGCATTCCATAAGATCTAAAGGTAAGATTGTATTAAATATTGCTTCAAATGGAATTGCCTCTTTGTTGTGACAGGTGGTCGGAGGACATATTCTAGGTTTCTAATTCCTTTGAACTTAAACGATGAATCTCTGTGTCTTATAAAACCTGACACTGACATTGCACATTTATTACAATAATTTTGACAGATTTTACCAATTGTTCCAAACAGAACTAGACATGAATTGTAAATGCATATTTAAATTCGTCATACACCTGACCACACTGTAAGGTTCTTAAAATAAACAAAAACATGAGGCTAAATACCTATGCTGGTAATTGCGATATCAATCAGATGAAGATTTTAGAAATTAGTTTGTGGATATAGGAGAAGGAGAACTAAGGTCTTCACACCATGGTGAGAAAATAATTGACATGCTGAACATCTTTTCATTTCTAACTCACCTTATCCACTCTCTGATTTGATTGATTTTTATATCCTTTAATACTAAACAATTATCAAAATGAAGATTTCTTTTAAAAAAAGAACAATTTTAGCACCAAAAATTAAAGTGATTGAAGATATTAATGATCGTTTGCTCTTATTGCTTCCACGTGATCAAATGGAATACTTAAGCTCCTATAGTGTATGTCAATTAGATGACGTCAATTTTAATTTTGATGAGATGTTAAACTCACCTAATGTTTTAAATAAACTTAAAATATCAAGATTGTCAAATCATAAGTTAGTATTAAAAGTTTGAGTCCAGTCATGTTGTTTAAAATTATGATAAAAAACGGGTTATAGAATGAAACAAGACTACTAGTGATGACCCTTGGCAGTAGGGTTATCAAAGTAAAAATTATGAAGCAATATCTGGGCGTGTACATTCATTCCAAGAATCAACTTCACATTTGAAGATTCTTTTAAAATTTAAAAGAATATAATTTTCACTTGCAGTGTGTTTTTCAATGACAACAACTGTAAGGCCCCGTTCCTGGGACGCTTACAGTTGGTCAATCATCGCACATAAAACATATATTTTCATCCTCTTACATAAAAGCGTTGCAGCGGAAACATTTAAACATACATTTCGTTTCTATATAAATACTTTTGCAAGTCAATACAACATTCATTTTAAACATAGTTTGTTCGCATTACAATGCAAAAATATTAAACAAAAGAATGTCATCCAGCCGAGTAGCCGCCCTGTGCCATCCTCAGCAACATTACCTGCCAACTGGAAACACATCAAACTCAGCGTTGCTGAGTGAGTTATAGTTTTATAATAAAACATACTTTTCTTTCGGCTAAACCGTTTATTTACTTTCATGCGATCATACATCTTACGTACACGTAGATAATATCATTATTATCTTAATCATTCATTCTTTCATTCATTTATTCTTTAACTTTCGTTCATTCATCGTACTTTCTTATCATTTTACTCTTTCATCATTACCTCTTTTCTTTCCATCAACCATAAACCTTACCCTTATGTTTCGTGGTACTGGACATAAGCCTATTATAGACCTTCTATAACGGTGCATCGCACCTCTGGCCACAGTACCTAAGGTAAAGTTTAGGTGTACCATTGCCATATGCAATACCCTTCTGTTCTGGTACTGGACCTAGGCCTATCATAGACCTTCTATAATGGTGCATCGCACCTCTGGTCACAGTACCAAAGGTACGCAGCAATGGTTCTATACAAATTGTCAATCACAGTGTCAGGCTTTACCCTCTTCAAGGAACACATCCACGATTACTGAAGTCGAATGACAACGATCCCATTTCGAGTATGTTGGAACAACAGGGTCGCTCACCCCATACATTTGCTTGTAAGCCTTTCTTACTTTCATTCATTATTAATGCATGCATCCATTCATCATGTTCCTCTTTCATTATCTTTCACTTTATGTTACATAATACTTTCGTTTCATTCATTAACATAACACGTAAAGCCACGGGAAAGATAAACATACATCATAATAAGGAACATCAACCTACACAGTAGCATCATCATACAGGGCATCGTCATACATACATAGCATACATCATGCATAAACATGCAACATCATCATGCCCAACATACCCTCTAAGATCCCAACATTCATCTTACTTGAACTTACGGGAACTTCCACTTCAAAACTTACATCTGCACTTTCCCCCGAAAGTCAGAAATTAAACTACACTTTTTCTCGAGTACACCAGCCCTATTTGGGCGTATGGTCACCTGTGACATCCGTCACCAAAGGTCCGTCGTTTAACGTGTTTAACTTAACCTTTGTTAACAGTCATTCCTCATTTTGACAAACCAACTACGTGAATACCATATTTGTTTTACTTAGTTGTCCTTATAAGCGTGGTATCGTTGCTTGACTTGTCGTTATCTTAAGACGTTTCTCCAAGATTTGCCCCGTTAACACTAAACACGTCATTTTTATAATAAAATAATTGTCACGAATAAAATCATTTTTAACTTATAAATAACATTAATAACATTTTATCATCAATAAAACAAGACTAAATTATAACGTTTTCAACCGAAACAAAATTTGGGAACCCGAGGGCAAAGTGCGGGGACTAAACTTGATATTTTGAGAAACTAGGCTGGGTATAAATACCCCTTCCCAGCCATTCTTCACACTTTTTACCATCTCCACCACTTCATCTTCATCTTCTTCACTCTCTCTAGCCTACATCAAAAACCGACCCGTTTGTCGCATTTTCGTCTTCAAATCTCGAGTATCATCGTGAATACTCGTTCCTAGCAGGTAGATAACCTCACTTACCTTGTTTTTAACCCGATTTCACTGCTGCGTTTTAGGGTTTTCGGGTGCTCGGGTTCATCCGAGCACATGAGGTCGTGTGAGCTTGCATGTCTTGTTTCTGAGTGTGCTTCTTGTCTAGATAGGTTAGAATATGAGTCTGGAGGTTCTGGTGGGTAAAACTCGTGTTCGGGCAGCCGAAGGCCGACCTGCAACTTCCTGCAGTCGCGACCCCCGTCGGCGCGAATGGGATTGTCGCGTGAAAGGGGCATGCGACTGGGTGTGTGTGTGTGACTTGAGTCTGTGCGATTGGGTAAGTCGCGCGGTTGTGTCGCGCGGCTGTCGATGGGTGCGAATGAGAGGTTGTCACGCGACTGGAGTGTCACGCGACTGGAGTTGTCACGCGACAGGTGTTGTCGCGTGACTGGGCTATGCGACTGTATGTGTGTGCGATCGTGTGTGAGTCGCACGATCAGATGTCTGTCGCGCGAAAGAAGGTCCACTCGCGCGAATGAAGCTTATTCGCGCGAATGGACGTTGAGTCGCGCGGTTGGCTGTTGGGTCGTGCGACTGGTATTGCATGGTACGACTGAAGGCTTAGTCACACGAATGAAGGTTCAATTGTACAAAAGTAGCTAATTCGTACAACTGAAAATCCACTCGTGTGAATGGAGTGTCAGTCGTGCGTCAGGTCCTGTTGTGTGATTGACAATGCGTGTATGTTTGATTTCCTTTTGGTGTCTTGTGCTGATGAGGCGACATCAGAAATAATGTCATTGCTCAAATGTCATAAGCAATGACGGCTATCTTTAAATACTCGTACCTACATAAGGTCTGAGGTGTGTGTGTCTGCTTGTGTGTACTACTCACGACCGAACCGAAACGCCGGAACTAATCGACTATCATATTATGTTCTATACTCCTTACTTATGCTTGTCAGTAATTGTCAATAGGTGTTTGACGGTTCCTAGCATCTTATTCCAGGAAATCTTACATCGATTGTGCTTACCATCTGTTCTGTGAGTTTCGTGGCCCCTTTTGCTCTCATAAAACCTTTTTAAATATTTTCAACTTGGGGGAAAAGAATGCTCACCCATTTAACTTGATTTCAGGCACCTTCCCTAGTGGAAGATGGCTGCTACTTCTATGAGTAACTTATCTTGCTCATCTGTGATTGATACTAAGGATGAATGGATGTCATGTAACTAGTTTAGGCTACGTTCTAAGTATATCGTGGATGTGGTGGGAATGCTGCGGAGGACCCTATATATAAGCATCCCTGGTATACTAAGAATGTGCATAAACCGGGTTACATGATGATCCTGACTGATTGCTACTAGGTGAACTTGAACTATGTGCTATATTATCCTATGTATGTTACTTAGTGGTATCACACTACTTTGCACTACTACTTGATGCTAAGTATTTTGTGATGTCACCTGTAAATGCTACTTGTTTGGGTGATACTATTTGGCCGTGTGGGACTTCTGTGTGGGACTTCTGTGTGGGACTTCTGTGTGAGACTTCTGTGTGGATCTCTCAGTACAACCATTAATCCCGGTAATGGGACCTAAAGATTGGTTTGGTTGTAACCTATACGTATGCGCTGTGTGGATCTTGCTACGTCATGTTTAACTTGACACGTATGCGCTGTGTGGATCTTGCTACGTCAAGTTAAACTTATTATGCTATGGAAAACCTTTTTTATAACCATTAATCCCGGTAATGGGACCTAAGGATTGGTTTGGTTATAAAACTAAACGTATGTGCTGTGTGGATCTTGCTACGTTTTTATAATCTATTTATAACTGGTAATACCGCCTATGCATAAGCGTAGTCGCGGTAACCCTTATTAAACCTAGCGTTTTCATCATTAATACTTTCATTACTTAAAACCTGTGAAGCTCACCAACAATTATGTTGACCATTTTGAGCATTTCTTTTCAGGTGATCAGGGTAATTGAAGATCTAGGAGTACTGCCTTTTAGAGGAGACCCTAGGGTGCATTTTGTAAACATTACCCTTGTAAAGCTTGAACATGATCTTTTGTACACTGGTTCCCGAGTTGTGGGAATTTACATTACAAGTTAACCTTAATGTTTATGTGATCATCTTATGTTTATGCTTATGGCTATACTGTCATGAACATTGATTATACACGACACAAGTCTCCAATTGTGTTCGGGTATCGTCATGACACGCTTGTCATCATATTATTATTGCTACTCTATTCCTACCATGTGTTATGACGATCCCGTCTAGCTCGTATTCCCCGTGTTTCCTCTATCAGCGGGGGTGTGACATCACCCTTCAGTTGCATGGCCTCCAGGCGACTGAACATCATGCGAATGGACCCATGCGGATGAACATCAATGTGGATAAACACCCCAGTCGTGCGAATGGACCTCATGCGGTTGAACACCAATGCAGATGAGCACTTATGCGAATAGGCTCTCAGTCGCATGACTCCCCATGCGACTGGCCCCCCAGTCGTGCTACTAAACCTCATCATGCGAATGAACTCCAATCACACTTCATTCGGTCGAATGGCCTCCAGTCGGTCTCCTAGCCCTAGCTGATGCAAAATGCAGTTCATCTCGAACCCAATCTGCCATTTTTAACTCCAAGCTCATCCAAACCCATTCTAAGCCCAAATCAACCATCCTAAATCTTAGGAATGCATACCACAACACCATTCAAGCACACACAAGCCCGGAAACAAACTCCAAACGCATCACACACAAACACATACGAATGGGTCAAACACACATACACATAAAACGGGTTTCAGATGTGTTCCAGCCCCAAATCATTCAAAAACGTATAAAATAGGGGTCCTAGAACTCACACAAATTACACCAAGAAGAATAGCTTCGTTTAGACCCACTACATAACGATTTCCAAGCCCGAACCCACTCGAACCAGCCTTTTTCTCTCTTTTCTCCCTTTCTTCTTCTCCTCTCTTTCTTTGCTAAAAATATGGGTGTGGGGAGAGGGTAAGGGCTGCCCTCTCCCTTCAAATATCTCCACTTACCCAACTTTCTCATGTTGGCGAGTTTGGTCCCCCGACTTGGGACTTTATTTCTTTTTCTTCCTTCGTCGGCTTCAAGGAAAATATCTGGGTGTTACAAGTCCACCCCCCTTATATAGGTTTCTTCCCCAAACCTGTTATTGCTCGAACAAACATGGGTAATGTTGTCTCATTCTTCTTCGGTCTCCCACGTTGACTCGGATTCCTTCCTATGCTTCCACTATACATGCACAAGGGGAACCACTTTATTTCTCAGCCTCTTCTCTTTTCGATCTATAATTGCCACTGGTTGCTCCACATAATTGAGCCGTTCGTTTACTTCAATATCCTCCAGTGGAACAATCATATCTTCATCTGCCAAACACTTACCAGATGAGATACGTGTAATGTTGGGTGAATTCCACTTAATTCATCTGGTACTCCAATCTATAGGCCACCTCTCCTACTCGAGCAATAATTCGGAAAGGGTCTATGTATCTCAGGCTCAACTTGCCCCGCTTTCGGAAACGAATGACACCCTTCCAAGGTGAGGCCTTCAACATAACCCGGTCACCCACCTGGAACTCAATCGTTCTGCGTCGTTTATCAGCATACGACTTCTGTCTATCTTTGGATGCCTTTATGAAGGCTTTGATCCTTTCAAGCTTCTCAGTCATAGCCTCAATCGCCTTAACGCTCCCTAACTCCTTATGAACAATATCACCCCAACAAACGGGTGTTCTGCATGTCCTACCGTATAGCATCTCATAAGGTGGCATACCAATGCTGGCATGATAGCTGTTGTTGTATGAGAATTTAGCTAACGGTAAGGTCATCCCAACATCCCCCAAAATCAATCACACATACCCGAAGTGTGTCCTCAATGTCTTAATGGTCCTTTTGATGACCAACAACGGGTGTTCTGCATGTCCTACCGTATAGCATCTCATAAGGTGGCATACCAATGCTGGCATGATAGCTGTTGTTGTATGAGAATTTAGCTAACGGTAAGTGGTCATCCCAACATCCCCAAAATCAATCACACATACCCGAAGTGTGTCTTCCAATGTCTTAATGGTCCTTTTTGACTGACCATCAGTCTGGGGATGATAAGCCGTGCTAATATGTAACCTCGTCCCCATGGCGTCGTAGAATTTCTTCCAGAATTTGAATGTAAACCGGGTGTCACGATCAGACACAATAGACACCGGCACACCATGACGAGTTACAATTTCTTGATGAGCAGATCAGCCAACCTCTCATATTAATATGTCTCGCGGATCGGTAGGAAATGAGCATTCTTCGTCAAGCGGTCAACAATCACCCATATAGCATCATACCCTTTCTGAGTACGTGGCAACTTAGTAATGAAATCCATGGTGATGTGCTCCCACTTCCATTCCGGTATATCCAAAGGTTGGACCTTCACATACGCTTTTGATGCTCGGCCTTCACTTGCAAGCAAGTAAGGCACTTACTTACATACTCCACTACGTCACGCTTCATAACCGACCACCAATATCTTTCTTCATGTCTTGGTACATCTTTGTAGCACCGGGATGAATAGAGTATCGAGTCTTATGAGCTTCATCCATATTCTTCATCCGTAGATCTCCAAGACGAGGAATCCATATTCGTCAAAACCGGGTTTAATACCAAGTGTGTTTTCACCCAATTTCGCAACCAGACCTCTTATCCTTTCAGAGTTAAGACAATCTTCTTTTAAGTATTCATCTTGAAACTCTTTGACTCGCTTCATCACGTCAGAAGTCATAATCAGCTGGTACGCCTTCACCCGAATCGGCTCGGGTCTTTCCTTTCGGCTAAGGGCATCCGCCACCACGTTTGTTTTGCCCGGATGATAATGGATCTCATAATCATAATCTTTTATGAGCTCCAACCATCTCTCTGCCTCATGTTCAAGTCTTCTGCTCAAAGAAATACTTCAAGCTCTTGTGGTCAGTGAATATGGTGCACTTCGTCCCATACAGGTAGTGCCTCCAAATCTTTAACGCAAAGACCACGGCTGCTAGCTCCAAATCATGAGTAGGGTAGTTAACCTCATGAACCTTAACTATCAGGATGCATAGGCTATAACCTTCACTCTCTGCATTAACACGCCCCCAATCCCGAGTAGGAAGCATCAAAATAAATCACCAGATCTTCACTTTTATCTGGTAATGACAATACAGGAGCTTGAGTCAACCTCGCCTTTAATTCCTTAAATGCCTTCTCCTGAGCTTGACCCACACAAACTTTACATCCTTACGGGTCAACTTGGTTAGTGGATAAGCGATCTTAGAGAAGTCTTGAATAAACCTTTGGTAGTAGCCCGCCAAACCCAAGAAACTACGGATCTCGGATGGCGTCGTTGGAGACTTCCATTGCATCACCGCTTCCACCTTTTCCGGATCCACCATAATCCCCTCCGGATTCACCACGTGACCCAATAATTGAAACTCGCGCAACCAGAACGCGCACTTGGAGAACTTGGCATACAACTTCTCCCTTCTCAACGTCTCCAACATCTCAAATGTGACCGACATGCTCTATCTCACTCTTCGAATAAATCAGGATATCATCAATAAACACAATCACTAATTTATCCAGTATCGGCCGACACACTCGGTTTATCAGATCCATAAAAGCAGCTGGCGCATTGGTCAAGCCAAAAGACATGACAAGAAACTCGTAGTGACCCTAACGCCTGCAAAAAGCTATTTTAGGGATGTCCTGCTCCTTCACCTTCAACTGATGGTAGCCAGATCGAAGGTCGATCCTTGAAAACCAACTGGCACCTTGAAGCTGATCAAACAAATCATCAATCCTCGGTAACGGATATCGATTCTTCACCGTCAACTTGTTCAGCTCACGGTAGTCTATACACATCCTCATACTACCATATTTCTTCTTTACAAATAAGACCGGAGCACCACAAGGAGAGATACTCGGTCTAATGAACCCCTTATCGAGCAGCTCTTGCAATTGCTCCATCAACTCTTTCATCTCAGTCGGAGCCAACCGATACGGTGCTTGGCAACAGTTGGGACACCGGTATCAGATCAATCTGAAACTCGATCTCTCGGTCAGGTGGCACTCCTGGTAAGTCTTCTGGGAACACGTCTGAAAAGTCACACATGACCGAAACATCAGATAGTTGTGGTGTTGGCGTGTCCACATCCTTTACATAGGCCAAGTAAGCACTACATCCACGCCTAATGCACTTTCCCACCACCGCCATTGAGATTACTTTCGGGATCATCGTGACCCGATCCCTATAAACAGTTACCGAACTCCGTCAGGCACTATCAACGAATCATCTTCTTGCGACACACAATATTCGCCTCGAAGTCCGCCAACCAATCCATCCCAAGAACCAAATCGAAACCACCTAGGATTCACAAATGGTCTAACAGGAAACTTATGACCTTCTAATTCCACATCACAGTTCTCTATCATCTCAGAAATCCTAGTAGACTTACCTATGGTAGTTTCTACGTCAAAGTGCGCGTCAACACGTCTACTACTAACAGGCAGCTTAGCACAAAAAGCAGCAGAAATAAAACTTTTACCGGCACCTGAATCAAATAACACAGAAGTTACAGTTTGGTTCACTAGAAATGTACCAGACACGACATCAGGGTCCGTCCTGGCTTCCTCCTGTGTCATAGTGAATACCTGGCGCTCGCCCTCGGTCCTTCACTTCCCGTCTTCTTCACCCCGGAACCCTCAACCCTCGGCTCCTTACAATCCTTACTTATGTAGCCCTCTACGCCATAGTTAAAGCACCGGACCGCACGACAGTTCTTGGCTATATGCCCCGGCTTCCCACATTTGAAGCACACGTTCAACCCCAGCCTACATTCCTGTTGGATCATGATGAGGCTGGTGCAACCAAAACCACTTCATAGTCATTTTTGGTACTACATTCAAAGGTTTCCGAAGCTGAGCAAGAGATCTTCCGAGAGTCTGAAGAACAACAGCTGAAGATATCTACTGAAGG
The DNA here is from genome assembly GCA_024085815.1 of Flaveria linearis. Classification (NCBI taxonomy): domain Eukaryota; kingdom Viridiplantae; phylum Streptophyta; class Magnoliopsida; order Asterales; family Asteraceae; genus Flaveria; species Flaveria linearis. The sequence goes on along the minus strand of CM044004.1, from coordinate 12,250,622 downwards.
CAAAAGCTGAAGTCAACTGCTAAAGACAACAGCTGAAGCCAACAGCTGAAGATATCTACTGAAGGCAAAAGCTGAAGTCAACTGCTGAAGACAACAGCTGAAGCCAACAGCTGAAGACTATCTTCCGAAGACAAAGTCTGAAAGCTTCCGAAGACAAAGTCTGATGAAAGAGCTGAAGACAAAGTCTGAAAGCTTCCGAAGACAAAGTCTGATGAAAGAGCTGAAGACAAAGTCTGAGCTTCCGAAGACAAAGTCTGATGAAAGAGCTGAAGACAAAGTCTGATGAAAGAGCTGAAGACAAAGTCTGCTTCCGAAGACAAAGAAGACTCCAAGCCTGGAAGAAGCAGTCTTCCGAAGTATAAGTGGCTTCGGAAGAAGTTATACTTCCGAAGCACTTTATCCTTCGGAAGACAATGCTATGTCCAGCATATAAAAGTATGGTCCCTGACAGTCCGCTGCAGACCTCTGATACAGCATGGCATCTTCCTAAAGAGCCATATTGTTGACTATACTTTATTCTACTGTTCACCTTTTTATGTTAGTACATGTTACCAACTTTAGTTGGTGACAAAGGTAAGTCAGGGACATGTCCTGACTACCAACTCTCAGGCAAAATGTCTGAAAGACCTCACCTAGAGTCTTGTAGTATAGATGTAAGGTTAGAGGTGTCCAGCTGGTATCAAAGTATACCCGGTTGTAGGTAGTATTATATATATCTTCTCCATCTAACTCTTTAGAGAGCGATTTGAGTCCAAGAGTCTTGTAATCCTTTGAGTTGAGAAGCAATATATAAAAGTACCTTGAAAATTTACTTGCTGTGTTTATTTTCTTACTGCTTGATACTTGCTATATTATGATCAACTCTTCACAGACTACTGGCTGAGTGTTGATTCAAGGTGAGTTTGAGAGAAAAACCATCTGTTGAGTGACCCTTATTTCGATCCTGCAATTGGTATCAGAGCACTAGGCTCTTGATTGTGAGATCTTACCATCCAAATCAACCTGTTTTTCACTCCTCACCACTATCCACTCACTCAAATGGTCGCTCTCTCCAAGGCTGATATGGAAAACCGGTACCATGACCAAGTCCCCAATGATCACCCCTAAAGACTTTGACACATGGTGTATCAGAATGGAAGGCTTCATCAAGTGTCAAGATTCAGGATGGGACTCCATTGTCAATGGTCCTTTCATACCAAGCACTACATCTGCCACTTGTAATCGCATCATTCCAAAAGATGTTGATGATTACTCAGAGGAAGACAGGAAGAGAATAGAGCTAGATCAAAGGGCTATGACTTCTCTCCAAACTGCTCTCCCCAACTCCATCTACAGACGCTTCAAGAAGTGCAAGACTGCTAAAGATTTATGGGAAGCATTGAAGCTGATGTATGAAGGATCCAAGGAAACCCAAGAGAACAAGAAGGATCTCTTGAAGCAGCAGTTTGAGAACTTTACTTTCAAGGCTGGTGAGACCTTGACTCAACAATACTTCAGGTATGTTGAGATAGTAGATACTCTGGTGGATATTGGAGTAGCTCTTGAGAACAGAGACATAGTTAGGAAGTTCATGTCTTCCCTTCCTAAACTATGGACTCACTACTGTGTTGTCATCAAGAGAACTTCGGACCTTAAGACTCTTACTCTCATAGAGTTGTATGGTATCCTAAGTGCATTCCAGATGGAGATGAACATGCAAAACTCCTCTGATCACTCCAATAACCAACTGAGTTCAGCCCTTCATGTGGTTGAAAGGGAAATCATAGAGCCACAACATCAGTTGCTATGTTACCCTGACAACTCACATAATGGACCCTTCATTACTCTACCTGAGACTCCAAAGTCTCAAAAGGTTCAACACAACTCCTTTTAGGATAGTGTGCCTTTGTCTCTGGAAGTGGACACTCTGGTGATTTTCAATACTGTTTTGATGATCTTGACTTCAGTCCAGATGATGTGGAGTATGTGGACATTGTCCAGCAGATGGCTCTTTTAACTTACAGAGCGAAGAAGTTCTTCAAGAGAACTGGAAGGCAATTCCCTCAAAACCCAGTCAACAGCAAGTTTGGGTTTGATAAGAGCAAAGCAAAGTGTTACAACTGCAACCAACTTGGTCACTTTGCTAGGGAATGCAAGGCTCCCAAGAACAACCCGGGAACCCCACAGGCCTCCACACATCCCACTGCTCCAAAGCATGAAGAGAAGTCAACTGAAACAGCTGTTGTTGCTTAAGAAGTTGACTGGAGCTTCATGGTACAGGATGTGACTCCCGCTCAAGCACTCATGGCCGGAACAGATGATGATCAGGTATATGAACATCTTTGTACTGCTACCTGTATTGCTAAAGTTAAACTTTATAAGGATTACATTTCGGAAATCAGATCTGAGGTTGAGTCTTTAAATGTGCTAAAATCTGATTTTAAGAGAGCTGAATCTGACTATCAAAAGAAAATTGAAGAGTTAGAGAAAACTGTGTCTCTTTTAAAACATGAAAAGACTAACTATAAGACTCAAATCAAAGATCTGATCTCCAAACTATCTGAAGTTCAAGCCCAGTTAGTCACTGCTGAGGCTCAGGCCAGCAAGCAAGCTATTGCTGAGCAAAGCTTCCAAACTATTCTTGCATCAACCTCTCATTCCAAAATGTTTTATCAAAACAAAGAAGGGTTGGGAACCAATGAAATGGCTCCACCACACTCTTATGAGTCTATTAGACTACCTAGATGTGGTACTGAAGAGCAAGAGGTTCCAACTGCTGACCCTTCTCCATTGGAACTAGAGGATGAGGCAACAATAGTGGCCACCACAGGGGAGAAACTGAGGATACCTCATCTCTCACCTATAAAGACCAAATTCTGATCACCAAGGCAAGAAGAAGCAGAGCTAAAGCTGCTAGAAGGACTGCCAAGAAGGTTGCAGAGTCCAAGCTTAAGATTGACCAAAGCAAAAGAGTGTCTTTATTTCTGCGGATTTCAGGTGGTAGGTACTCCTGATTCTGGAAAGGAGTGTAGTACCAGCACTCCTGTCCTACTGAAGGATCAGAAGTTGAAAGGGAAAGTTGCTGATGAAGAGAAGAAACCAAGAAACAGCAACCTGCAAGTTCCTAGAAGACTAACATTGCATGCATAATGTGTGGTCTGCACAACCACATGGCTAAAGATTGTTACTACAATCCAGCAAGCACACATTATGCAAATAATGTTAGAAGAGAAGGAGTCAGAGAAGGTTTCTCAGTTGGACCATCTCAAATGGTTCAAATGATGAAGAAGGGAAAGTTGGTCTCGGAAGCCAAGTTGCTTTCGAAGAAACTACTATTTCCGAAGGGAAAATGGCTTCGGAAGCCAAACCTTCTAAGGTTCGGATGAACAAGAAGGCTCCCTTGAAACCATCTCAGAAGAAGACTACTTCGGAAGAAAAGGTGGTGAAGGCTTCTTCCGAAAAAGAGGAAGCTTCGGAAGAAGACCATGCTGCAAAAGCTTCAACAAGCTCATCTTCAAAGATCAACCAAGGGATGGATTGTAAGATCAAGGAAGATGTTGCAGCCCAAACCTCTTCTTCAACAATGACCTCTGTTGAACCCCAATGCATATCTTTTGGTTCAATTATGTCACTATCTTTGGAAGAGCCCAAGACCTGCAAGGCTTGGGCTTCCAAACAAAACTAATCATCTCATCTTATGTGCAGGGACATCCATTTGACAAGAACAACAATATCTGGATTGTAGATAGTGAATGCTCCAGGCACATGACAGGGAACAGATCTCTCCTTCAACAATTCCAGAACTTTGATGGAGGGCCTGTCCAATTTGGAGGTGAGACCGGAGGACATATTTCTGGCAGAGGAAGTATATCCAATGGCAGAATAAACATTGACAAAGCTCACTTTGTCAAACAGCTTGAACACAATCTGTTAAGTGTTTCTCAATTCTGTGACCAGAAGCATCAGATGCTTTTCACAGAACATGAGTGCATTATCCTTAAACCAGGGATGACAATTCCTCCGGAATGGTGCTTCTTAGATCTCCCAGGAAAGGAGATATGTACAAGCTAGATATGAACAATGCTTCTCCTATGGGTGAAGTATCATGCTTTCTTTCCAAAGCTGATAGTGATGAATCAACACTATGGCATAAACGCATGTGTCATGTGAATTTTAAAACAATGAATAAATTGGCTAAAAATAACTTGGTACATGGTTTGCCTAAAAAGGAATTTTTCTGCAAAGATAACTGTGTTGCATGCCTGAAAGGGAAACAACACAGATCATCTCATAAATCCAAATGTGTTAACTCTATCACTACTCCATTACACTTATTGCACATGGATCTCTTTGGTCCCACAAGTATAATGAGCATTGGAAGGAAATCATACTGCCTTGTGATTGTTGATGATTTTACAAGATTTACATGGGTATTCTTTTTAAGAAGTAAAGATGAAACTGCTAAAAATCTTTTATTCTTAAAATAGAAAATCAAATTGATCACAAGGTTAAGATTATTAGAAGTGATCAAGGGACTGAGTTTAAGAACTTTGTTCTTGACTCATTCTGTGACTCAAAAGGGATTGCCAGACAATATAGTGCTCCCAGAACTCCTCAACAAAACGGTGTTGCTGAGAGGAGGAATAGGACACTTATTGAGGCTGCTCGGACCATGTTAGCTGATTCAAAGATGCCTCTAACATTCTGGGCAGAGGCAGTCAGCACTGTATGCTATGTGCAGAACAGGGTTCTTGTAGTTAAGCCCCATGGAAAAACCCCTTATGAGTTATGGAACAAGAGGCCACCGTTCATTGGCTTTCTAAGGTCCTTTGGCTGCAGGTGTACCATACTTAACACAAAGGACAACTTAGGAAAGTTTGCTGAGAAGTCGGATGATGCTATCTTTATTGGATACTCTTCTAGCTCCAAAGCTTATAGAGTATACAATATCAAGAATCAACAATTTGAGGAGTAATCCAATATAGTTGTTAATGAGCACACTCCTTGTGTTAGGGGAATGGACCTGAGTATATCTTTGATTTAGAATTGTTTCCAAACTATTCTAAACCATCTTGTGAGAATGTTTCAGCTGGAACAGGTGCTCAAGGTGATGCTGATGCTGATGCTGATGCAGGTCAACTATATGAGCTTCCTAGACCTCTTCCAAATTCTCCAAGAGCTGAAAGGCAACAAGCTTCAACTATTCACAGATCTGACAGTGTGACTATCTCCAGAAATAGTGAAGCTTCAACAAGTGAATCACTTGATCAATCTCAAAGTTCTTCAGGTGATCATTACAACACCAGGTTGAGGGAAGTAGTATTCTGAAGGAACAGGCAACTGTTAATCCTACTTCACAACCAACCATTGATGATGTTTCACAATCATTCAATCAGTCCTCATTGAATGACTCTGAAACAGCAGTTGGACAGAGTGATCCAGTTCCTGATCAAATATGTCTAACCTAGACTTATCTCTACAACTGGAAGTGATTCCTCGTCTTAGGATTCACAACACTCATCCAACTGAGAACATCATAGGGAATGTCTCTGAGGGTGTGAGAACAAGAGGACAAACTCATCATGGGAATGTCTGCTTGTACTCATGCTTCTTGTCTCAGATGGAACCAAAGAAGGTAGAAGATGCCTTAAAGGATAGTAGTTGGGTTGAATCGATGCAGGAGGAGCTGCTTCAATTCAGAAGACAAAAGGTCTGGAATCTATGCCCACTACCATCTGGTCAAGTACCCATAGGCACTAAATGGGTATTCAGGAATAAGAAAGATGATAGAGGCTTGATTATCAAGAACAAGGCAAGACTAGTAGTTCAAGGGTACACCCAGGAGGAAGGAATTGATTATACTGATGTATTTGCACCTGTTGCAAGACTTGAGGTAGTTAGGATCTTCCTTGCTTATGCTACATCCAAGAACTTCACGGTCTACCAACTTGATGTCAAGTGTGCTTTTCTATATGGGGATATAGATAGGGAAATCTATGTGTGTCAACCTCCAGGATTTGAAGACCCACAGCACCCCAACTATGTGTGCAAACTGGATAAAGCTCTATATGGGCTGCACCAAGCACCTAGGCTGTGGTATGAGACATTGTCTCAGTTTCTCCTGAAGAATGGATACACTAGAGGTACCATTGACAAGGCTCTTTCATCAGAAAGAGTGGAGAAGACATTTTGCTTGTACAAGTCTATGTTGATGACATCATATTGGTTCTTCAAACGACCAAATGTGCAAAGACTTTGAAAGCATTATGAAGCAGAAGTTTGAGATGAGTTCCATGGGGAAAATGGACTTTTTCCTTGGAATTCAAGTGAAACAGATGAAAGAAGGGTTCTTATAAGTCAATCTAAGTATGTCTTAGACATCTTAGAAAGATTTGAAATAAAGGACTGTAAACCAGCCAAGACACCCATACCCAGAAACCATAATCTTTGCCCTGACCTTGAGGGGGAGGATACTGATCAACATCAGTATAGAGCAATCATTGGTTCTCTGATGTATCTCACTGCAAGTAGACAAGATATCATGTTTGCCACATGCATTTGTGCAAGATATCAGGCTGTTCCAAAGGTGTCTCACCTAGCTGCTGCAAAGAGAATCCTCAGATACCTCAAAGGAGTACCTAAACTAGGTCTCTGGTATCCAAGAAATAGTGATTTCAATCTCTATGGATACTCTGACAGTGACTATGGTGGCTGCAACATCGATAAGAAATCAACATCAGGAGGATGTCAATTTCTTGGTGGAAGGATTATCTCATGGCAATGCAAGAAACAATCCTGTGTCTCTACATCAACTGCTGAAGCTGAATACATTGCTGCTGATAGCTGCTGTGCTCAACTGCTATGGATTCAAAATCAGATGTTAGACTATGTATTCAACTTTATGAATACTCCTATCCATATTGACAACAATAGTGCTATCTCCATTACTGAGAATCCGGTGAAGCACTCCAAGACAAAGCACATTGATATCAGGTATCATTTCATTAGAGATATTCATGAGAAACATTTGATCAAGTTAATCAAAGTTGACTCAAATGAACAATATGCTGACTTGTTCACAAAGGCATTGATGAACAAAGATTTAAGTATCTTATATCAGCTATTGGGATGATAAACATTGATTAACTACCTCTTTTGAAAACCTTTTTAAATGTGTAAGGTCTTGTGCCAATACAATTTAAGCCCTGTTACAAAAGATCTTTAAATTATTCCAAGTGTAAATTCCTTCCGAAGAGGAATTAACTCTCGGAAGATATTCTTGAATACCTTCCGAAGCCAAATTCCTCAATGGAAATTTTCTTCTCAGAAGAGTTTTTGGTCTCGGAAGAAGCGATTGATTTTACATCAGATCTACTTCCGAAGCTTATAAAACTCTCCATTTGGAAAGGCAACTTTACCTTCGGAAGCAATGCCTTGCTTCGGAAGAGAGAGTGCCTTCGAAAGACAATTTTACCTACGGAAGCAATGCCTTGCTTCGGAAGAGAAATTGCCTTCGGAAGAAAATTACCTTCGGAAATGTTTTACATTCGGAAGTAAAGGTTTTTATATGTAAAGGATATCTTTTGGGCCCCACTCTGTAAAAGGTAAAGATTTTGTTCATGATGGTCAGATTATTTAAAATTATCCTTGCCGCCACTGTCATTTCTCCGCCTAAACCACCATACCATCCATAGTAACCCCAAAACAGTTACCCTATTACCGCCACTACCCCAATTCATCCCCTTTAAATAATCTTGACTGATCAACTTCATCTTCTTTTACCACTTTACAGCCCTAACTATTCCCTTCACTATCAAACCTTCAATTTCACCCAAATTTCAAGCTTACCTTCTCTTCAATGGCACTAAACCCTCAGCACAACCAAGTCGCATTACTTGATTCGTCAAGGGATGCCGACTTCACCCAAATCATCACCTTTCTTACCGAATCCACATACCTAACTGCATTAACTGTTAACCCAACCGTATACTCCAACCATATGTCCGAATTATGGAGCAACGGTCAAACTGCAGTTCTGAATGGGGTTCGAGTCCTGAGAACCCGTATTTGTGGCCAAGAGTTGGTCATCACTGAACAGCTCATCAGGGAGCATCTTGAGCTCCATGATGATGGGGCTCCTACTGAGTTCCCCAAAGAAGACTTGGAAGACACCTATATCCTCATGGGATATGGAGGCGATGTCAGCAGGTCAACCGTATACAAGTTCAACTTCTCTTACCATTGGAAGTTCCTGCTGCACATCATCCTACACTGCCTCTCTAACAAATCAGGGGGTTGGGATCAAATCCCATATGAACTAGGATGCCTAGTTCATGGGTTGGTTAGAGGTCTCAGATTCAACTACTCACGATTTGTGTTGACCAACCTTATCAGCAATCTGAGCAGGGATACATTCTTCATGTATCCCAGATTTATTCAACACATAATCAACTGTGAGCTGGAACCAAGCAAGCTTGTCTGCGCAGCTGCTCTTCCTGTTCCAAACATGAGGCCTACCATCTTCAAAATACTGAAGAAGATGTCCACCAACTTCACTGGAAGGTACACTCCACTACCTCCAGAGATGACTGAGCGCATAGCTCCTGGTGACATCCCTGTTATCCCCACAGGTGATGAACCCACACCAGCAACATCCACCACAATGCCAAAATCTTCTTTACCCATCAAAGTTACTTACCAGAGACGCCCCAAACGAACCCTTGTTCAATCTACTTTGATTGAACAAGCTCCTCCTGTTCACACCCAAAGGGCTAGAGTGGAATCATGGGCTCCCACTCAGTCCGAGGTCACACCATCCTTCACATTTGACCTTAATGTGGGTTTTGAGCCTCCTCAGTCTCAAACCCCTGAGCCCGAACCCCAAGCCTTAAGCCCACAGGGTGAGTCTCTACACTCCCCTGTGCAGCCTTCTAGGGACAGCCCCACCATAGGCTCAATGCCTGTAGACATTGATCTAAGTCCCGGGTCAGTAGGTTTAACCACCCTATCTTTCACTGACCTTTTATTCCGCACCGATGAAGAGATTACATCTCTCCATGGCCATGAAGTTGATCTACAACACCCTCTGAAAGATCAAAAGAGCCAAGAGGGATCCCTTTTCTCTAGCCCCCATCAGAAGCCAATTACTGAGGTGAGTCCCACTGATGTGGAGGGGACTCATGTAGACTCAGCTGCCACTACTTAGAGTCTCTCATTGAGCTCTCAGGACAGTGGTAACATAAATAGGACTGAGTCTACGGCAACTTTGCCCATTGACATCTCTGAAAGAGATGACTCTGAGCAAAGGAAACCAGGGTGCCAAGAAGCCACATCTGGTGGTGAGACTGAGCATACTAGGTATGTTATCTCATCTCCCCATGATTCTTCTCATAAAGATGAGGGAAGTATGCAACTAACACTTCAGTACTTGCTTTCTAAGGTCTCCAACCTGGAATCACAGGTGAGGATCTTAGAATCAAGGACTGACACTCAGCAACTTGAGATTAACACCCTCAAGGCTAAACTAGCTGAGAAACAGACGGAGAGGTCTGTTAGGCATGTACCAATTCAGGTCTCACTGACTTCTTCCTCTAGCTCATCTAGCTCTCAAGATGATGCTACCAAAAAGGGGGAGAAAGTTCAGAAACAAACATCACAGGAACCACAGACCCAATCTGTTTCTTCCCAACTTATCACACTACCTGAGTCATCTCAATCCTTTCTAGAGATTGACTCAAAATGCTTCATGATCTCTACAGACTTTTCACAAAGTTTGTATTGAGATCATCCCTAGAACAGCCCAGCCCCGACACCACACTTATATATTTTGGGACTGAGGAGCTTCAAAGACTGACTGCACCTTCTACCACTGTGGAGGAAGTTGGTCAACCTAAGGTCTTCATGGACCTGAGATTAGCTTTGAAGGGGAAATGGGGACTGATGGCCCAGCAACTAAAACAGTTGGGACAGAACTTGCAGCAGTCTCATCTTCCGAAGCTCAAGTTGAAGCTTCCGAAGCTGACATGGAAGCCTCTGAAGAACAAGAAAAGTCTTCCGAGGCTGAAATGGAAGCTGCGGAAGGCTTATTTCAGATGTCCGAGGAACTGACCATCACAGATGTTATTGCTGAAATAGCATCTGAGGTGAGCAGGGAGGACATTTCTGACATTCCTCCAACCCAAACACCAGCTGAACTTCTCTCTCAATCACAATCCTCCATCCAAGAACCACCACAGTCAAGCACTGCCAAAGACAAAGGAAAAAGAAAATTGACTGCGGAAGAGCTTCAGGAGGAGGAGAGGATTGAGAAGCTCAAAAAGAAAGGTAGGTTTCCTACTGAAAAGATGCTAGCTGCTAGTTCTAAGGCAGCTGCAGCCAATCAGGAAGAGATCAACCAGAAGAGAAGGACAGCACTCATTGACCAGCTCATCAGCCTAGGAGCTGCCAATGAGGAGATACTCCTGCTACCACTAGAGGAGTTGGTGACTTTGGAGAGGTCAACCAGGCTAAAACAAGAAGAAGAAGCCAGGTTGGCCTTGGAGAGGGAAGAAGAAGAGCGAAGGGAGGCAGCCCTGAAGCTGAGAGAAGATAGGATCAAGTTCCTACTCTCAAGAGGCTTCAGTCTTCCTGAACTGTCTCCACATGACGATGACATGATCCTGCTGCTCCATAATAAAGAGCAGGATCAAATGGAGAAGGAAAGGAAGAAGGCTGCTAGGGAGAAGTTGAGGGAGAAGAAGAGGAGGGAGGAAGAGAAGGGGGTCACTGCCACCAAGAAGTCTAATGACAAAGCTTGGATGAAAGACTATCTCCGGGCTCATGGCTTCTCTGGTAGGCAGGTGGGACCTATGTCCGAAAGGACACTCCAGCGGATAGTCAGTGAAATCAAAGCTGACATCCGTTTGGGAAAGAGAAGGGAGATGTACAGGAGGGTACAGGGAACGGTCTCAACCCCAGCCACTCAACCACAGCCACAACCCACACCAGAACCAACCCCTTTTCCCATCAAAACCGAACCCACTGATGAAACCTTCACCCCTCAACCACAACTCTACCCAAACCTACCACATCACCTCAACCACCCAAACTACCCATCCTAATGACAAAGCCTAGATGAAAGACTATCTCCGGGATCATGGCTTCTCTGGTAGGCAGGTGGGACCTATGTCCGAAAGGACACTCCAGCGGATAGTCAGTGAAATCAAAGCTGACATCCGTTTGGGGAAGAGAAGGGAGATGTACAGGAGGGTACAGGGAACGGTCTCAACCCCAGCCACTCAACCACAGCCACAACCCACACCAGAACCAACCCCTTTTCCCATCAAAACCGAACCCACTGATGAAACCTTCACCCCTCAACCCACAACTCTACCCAAACCTACCACATCACCTCAACCACCCAAACTACCCATCCTAAAACCCAAGACACAACCCAAACCACTAAACCTAAGCCGACCCAACAAAAACCAAGACCATCCCCTCAGCCTCCTCAACATCTCTCCTTTGAGGAAATAAAGGAGTTCAAGACGAGGCTCATCAACTGCACCACTTTGAGCAGCATCTCCTGTGAGGGAGAGCTTATCAACATCATCTATGTTGATAACTCTTCAAGCTCCCTCACCCTAGGCCAATTTCTTGAGTTGCCTAGAGACACCTTGGGCCAGGCTGCAAGACTTCTTGGTCTCAACTCCGATACCCTCAATGCTGAGGAGAAGAGACTAAGAAGGAGACTGGTGACTCTGCTGGATACCAGGAAAGAGGACAGGATTTCTAGTCAATCTCCTGGACCTAGGAATGCTATAATCCAGTGGAGGTTCGATGAACCTTCTCACAACTTTGTTGTGGAAAGGGAGAATGGTGAGACCAACAGGCTTAATGCCACATCTCTATTGCATCTCAGCAGATTCGACCTTGCTGAGCTTGCTGAGAAACCATTCTCTAATCCCTCCAACTCTAAGACTGCTGCACACATCAGAAATCATATCAGCGGTCTCCACTTGGCTGAACAAAGTAGAAGAGCCAAGATTGGAAAAGAGTTGAAGCTGAAAAGAGTGGAAGACAAGGAAAGACCAACCACCAAAGACACAGCCTTTCTATAGATGGTGGAAGGTCCTGAATTGGAACCAATAGTTAGATGGGAATATGACTATACTTCCCATCAACTAACTCTTTTCAGAGGGCCACAACAGAGGGTACACATAATCCAAGGTGACAGAGTGGAGGTTCTGTCTACCAAGGATCTGTACAAGATTCTCAGCACCACATCAGGAAAGAATGAAGACACTGATAAACACCTACTTTCCATGGTGCTGAGAGCTTTGAGAAGAAGAGGGAAGTGAAGTTTTGGTAGCATCAGCCTAGGGGGAGTTTGTTGGATCATGATGAGGCTGGTGCAACCAAAACCACTTCATAGTCATTTCTGGTATTACATTCAAAGGCTTCCGAAGTTGAGCATGAGATCTTCCAAGAGTCTGAAGAATAACAGCTGAAGATATCTACTGAAGACAAAAGCTGAAGTCAACTGCTGAAGACAACAGCTGAAGCCAACAGCTGAAGATATCTACTGAAGGCAAAAGCTGAAGTCAACTGCTGAAGACAACAGCTAAAGCCAACAGCTGAAGATATCTACTGAAGGCAAAAGCTGAAGTCAACTGCTGAAGACAACAGCTGAAGCCAACAGTTGAAGACTATCTTCCGAAGACAAAGTATGAAAGCTTCCGAAGACAAAGTCTGATGAAAGAGCTGAAGATAAAGTCTGAAAGCTTCCGAAGACAAAGTCTGATGAAAGAGCTGAAGACAAAGTCTGAGCTTCCGAAGACAAAGTCTGATGAAAGAGCTGAAGACAAAGTCTGATGAAAAAACTGAAGAAAAAGTCTGCTTCCGAAGACAAAGAAGACTCCAAGCCTCGGAAGAAGCAGTCTTCCGAAGTATAAGTGGCTTCGGAAGAAGTTATACTTCCGAAGCACTTTATCCTTCGGAAGACAATGCTATGTCCAGCAGATAAAAGTATGGTCCCTGACTTTCCGCTACAGACCTCTGATACAGCATGGCAACTTCCTAAAGAGCCATATTGTTGACCATCCACGATTACTGAGGTCGAAGGACAAGGATCCCATTTCGAGTCTGTTACGACAACAGTGTCGCTCACCCATACATTTTCTTGTAAGCCTTTCTTACTTTCATTCATTATTAATGCATGCATCCATTCATCATGTTCCTCTTTCATTATCTTTCACTTTACGTTACATAATACTTTCGTTTCATTCATTTACATAACATGTAAAGCCACGGGAAAGATAAACATGCATCATAATAAGGAACATCAACCTACACAGTAGCATCATCATACAGGGCATCATCATACATACAGAGCATACATCATGCATAAACATGCAACATCATCATGCCCAACATACCCTCTAAGATCCCAACAATCATCTTACTTGAACTTACGGGAACTTCCACGCCAAAACTTACATCTGCACTTTCCCCCAAAAGTCAGAAATTAAACTACACTTTTCCTCGGGTACACCAGCCCTATTTGGGCGTATGGGCACCCTTCAGTCGCATGGCCTCCAGGTGACTGAACATCATTCGAATGGACCCATGCAGATGAACATCAATGCGGATGAACACCCCAGTCGTGCGAATGGACCTCATGCGGTTGAACACCAATGCGGATGAGCACTTATGCGAATGGGCTCTCAGTCGCATGACTCCCCGTGCGACTGGCCCCCCAGTCGTGCGACTGAACCTTAGTTGTGCGAATGAACTCCAATCTCACTTCATTCGGCCGTATGGCCTCCAGTCGGTCGCCTAGCCCTAGCTGATGCAGAATGCAGTTCATCCCGAACCCAATCTGCTATTTTCGACCTACAAGCTCATCCAAACCCATTCTAAGCCCAAATCAACCATCCTAAACCTTGGGAACGCATACTACAACACCATTCAAGCACACACAAGCCAGAAACAAACTCCAAACGCATCACACGTAAACACATACGAATGGGTCAAACACACACATATAAAACGGGTTTCAGATGTGTTCCAGCCCTAAAATCATTCAAAGACGTGTAAAAGAGGGGTCCTAGAACTCACACAAACTACACCAAGAAGAATAGTTTCGTTTAGACCCGCTACACAATGATTTCCAAGCCCGAAGCCACTCGAACCAAGCCTTTTTCTCTTTTTTCTCCCTTTCTTCTTCTCCTCTCTTTTCTTTGCTGAAAATATGGGTGTGGGGAGAGGGTAAGGGTTGCCCTCTCCCTTCAAATATCTTCACTTACACAACTTTCTCGTGTTGGCGAGTTTGGTCCCCCGACTTGGGACTTTATTTCTTTTTCTTCCTTCGTCGGCTTCAAGGAAAATATCCGGGTGTTATAACAACAAGAGTCAAGGTCAATCATTTTCTAGTGATAGCTTATACTTGAAAGATCATATTTTACCCTTCAACTATATGTTATATTATCCAGTGTTAAGAGTAGAGAGATCCTGAAACTACTAATTGGGTAAGTCGTAAATAAAACTTTCAATGTTGTCTAAAAAAATATTTGGATACTTATGAACAATTGTTTTACGTTTAATTAGTTTTTTTCTTATTTTCATATCTTTCTTTCAAACTTCATATTTTTATTTGACTTATTTATTAATGTAATATGTGCTTTTTCATTTATAATTGTTTACATTTAATTTTCCATTTACCATAACTATTAAAATGATAGTATGATACTATCATAACCTTCACCGTAATTTTATTTATTCACTTGTCATATATATCATATTATAAAAGTTTATGTTCATAAATATTTTTTTTTCTTTTTCAACCCGTATAACATACGAAATTGATATATATTTACTTTTGTATAATAATACGATTATAGTTCTAAAACATGTTTTTATAGTCTGTCAGCTTTCCTCATATAAATAAACAAAAACAAGCATACCCAGTATATTCCGCTTAAGAGCAGGGTCTGGGAGGGGTAGATGGTGGCGATTCTTTCCTCTATCTTGATAGATAGAGATACCGCTTTCAAAGAGACCCCCGACTCGATAACAATAGCAAATAGCAAACATAATATATAGCATACAACGGTATATAACATATAAAAATTTAGAAAGAGCGTATATCAAATAAGCGACAAGTTTCACCTATAAAGGGCAGATGTCGATTACCAACACATCACGCGAGGGGTCCCGCATCAGATCATCCTTAACTCTTCCTACTCACAGATCCCACTATAAGTCCTTAATTTTAATTCTACGCCTCCACGCACTCCTGTCCTCGATCATGTGTTTAGAGAGGTGCAACTCTATCATATCGCGGCTAATTATATCGTCCCAAGTAAACCTAGGTCTTCCTCTGCTCCTCCTACCCTCTAGGGTGATATTATCTACTGCTCTAACCGGCGTTTGCATCGGTCTCCTCTTCACGTGCCCAAACCATATTAATCTTCCCTCTCGTATTTTATCCGTGATACAAGCCACCTCTAGCCTCTGTCGAAACACGTCATTCCTTATCCGATCCAGTCTTATTTGTCCACACATCCACCTCAGCATTCGCATTTCCGCGATCTCTATTTGTCTCCCGTACGATTTTTTATGGTCCAACAGTCTGTTCCGTATGACATAGCTGGACGTACGAGCCCAGGTATTTAAACCTAGACGTTGGGCTATACCGCTGCTCTCCACTTGAATCATCCTGGTTGAACACGTTGGGCTATATCGCTGTGTATCTCTCCGTCGTCCTGTACGTACGAGCCCAGGTATTTAAACCTAGACGTCTGTGGGACTACCATACACTGGATACTGATTTGGATGTCCTCTTCAGTTTTCCTCATATCTTTCTCAGAAACATTAAAATATATCACTGTTCATATAAGTATGATGACTCACCCAAATTATGTGGCATTAATCATATACAAATACAAAGAATAATAATAATTGTTTAGAAAAAAAGTGAGAACAAACAGATTGGTCAGCGTTTGAGCCGCACGAGGGGAGATCTCTCACTCATGAGTTACACGACTCAACTCTGGCTTTTGAAAGCGCACTAGCACACTTCATTTTTAACAACTTTTGTTTTCTTCAAAAAGTTAAAAAATTATTCAAAAGCAACTACCAAGTTTTTTTATTTTCCACCGACTTATAAGAATAGTTGCATCTTAGAGTTGTCTGAAAATATAATACTATTTTCTAACTTTATTTATTCAACGATTTTCGATATTATTTCTGGAATTTGATATTATCCTACAAGTTCTTTGTTTATTCCTATAATTAAACATTTTTATCATCTGCATGTTAGATAAATTACTCACCTTCACATGGGGGTTGATTCATTAATCTATATTCATTATCCATCCCTCTTATATTATAAGCCACCACACTTTGAAATCATGTGAAATTGCTATTTGCTCTTTACTCTATGCCTAAAATATATCAAAATTCACCCACCCCACCCTCTTTTAACTTTTATAAAATTTTGTTTGGCAGAAAGTCTTTTTCATAAGAAGAAATATTATCTATAGAACTTAGTTATGTCTTTTAGGGAGGAGGGGACACTACCCTAAGGTAGTCTTGACTACCCTAGAATTCACCAATCACATAATGGCATATCACAATCACATAATGGCATATCACAAGTACAGTGAATTCACCAATCACATTGTAACATTTATAAAAAAAATACAAGATTGGAACATCTAATGAAAATTGAGTGAGTGACAGAGTGAGGATTTAAAACATTTTGAGTGACTTCAAGAAAATAGTTGAAATTTTAATTTCTATTAGGTGATATTTTGCTTTCTTTTTTAAATCAAACTAGAGGGTGAACCCGTACGTTGCTGTATTTACCAACGTATAGTTTTAATAAACAAACAAACAAACCCAGTATATCCCGCTCAAGAGCAGGGTCTGGGAGGGGTAGGTGTAGGCAAGTCTTTCCTCCACCCAGATAGGTGGAGAGACCGCTTCCAAAGAGACCCCCGACTCACTATCAAAAGCCATAGCGCTAGCAAATTAGTATATAATCAAAGATACGATAAATGATACAACACACAACATACAACATACAACATACAGTATATAATCAAAAAATGAACAAGCATACATCATAGAAGCAGCAAGATTCCCCTAAAAAGGGCAGAAGCGGGCTACATACACAACAAGCTGTAAGGCCCCGATCCCGGGAACCCTACAGTCGGTTTTCATTGCATATATTTTACATAAAACAACGCATATGTTATATGATCATGACCTTACAGTTGAGCAGTTGCAGCGGAAACATTAAATCATAAACTTTTACTATGAATACTTTTACCATTTAATACAACGTAGTCCATTTACAAAACATCTGTTGTTGCATTACAAAAGCGCTATTACAAGCTTTCTTTACATTGCCTAGCTATACTATGATTGCTGCTGATGCATGAGAAAACGAGGATAATCTCGTTTATTCGAATCCTCAGCAATCATAGGGTCATACAGCGACCTCTACCGAAAGAAAATAATAAAAAGAAAATATATTCTTCTTCATTAAGAAGATATTAAATTCAAATATATATTTTTCTTCATAAAGAAGATTTCTTAAATAATCCTGTTTATCAGAATTATAAAGAAATCTTGCACTTGCATGCAACATGATATGTTGCGCGCATTACGGGCCCACAACACATAATGTGGCAGCATAATCAAAAAGTGAATGCCATCCCAAAAGAGCTGAGTAGCTGCCTTGTGCCATCCTCAGCAACACTACCTGCGAACTGGAAACACATAAAAAGTCAGCGTTGCTGAGTGAGTTCTAGTTTTATAGGTAGTATATAAAAATACCCTTTTTCTGTATGATACTATACTGTACTGTATATGCGAGCACGCATCAACTGTGTGAACAAATAACGTTCGTTCTCTGTACTATATGCCTTGTCTGTAACTTTATCTTTATGTTTCACTTTCTATGTGGACCAGTGAGCGATACCCCAACTATATGCGCGATGGGAGAATGGATGTCGGGCCATCTATATGCCCCGAAGGGCCAACTGTGTTCCCTCGAAAGGGCTATGTGTATTCCCCCGAAGGGTTCAACTGTATCCCCCGAAAGGGCTATGTGTATTCCCCCGAAAGGGCTATGTGTATTCCCCCGAAGGGTGCAACTGTATCCCCCGAAAGGGCTATGAGGGGTCCTAGAACTCACATTATCAGGTAGGAGTTGGTGAGCTTCGATTTAGCTAGCCTTTCGACAGATCTTGAACTCGGACAGCACTTTCCCTCTTTTCTTCTCTGCTCTCTGTCGCTCTCTGCTCCTTTCCCGACTGAAATTTGGGAAGGAGAATGGAGCTACCTCCCTTTTATACCCATAGCTCATTCGCATCTGGTCCAGGGGCGACTGGACCTTCAGTCGCATCAACACTATGCGATTGGACCCCAATCGCACGTGTTCCATGCGGCTCATACTTCATTCAGGCGGTTGAACTCCAATCGTGCGGTTGAGCTTCAATCGGCCGAATAGCCATGCGATTGACCTCCAGTCGCATAAATCACAGGCGACTGAGGTTCAGTCGCATAGCCTACCAAAAGTCAAACTTTCCGGGTGTTACAAGTCCACCCCCCTTATTTTAGGTTTCGTCCCCGAAACCTGTCATTCCTCGAACAATCGTGGGTAATGCTGCCGCATTTCTTCTTCAGTTTCCCACGTCGACTCGGATCCCTTCCTGTGCCGCCACTGTACACGCACAAGGGGAACCACTTTATTTCTCAACCTCTTCTCTTTGCGATCTATGATCGCCACTGGTTGCTCTACATAATTGAGCTTTTCGTCTACCTCGATATCATCCAGTGGAACGACCATGTCTTCGTCCGCCAAACACTTCCTTAGATGAGACACGTGGAAAGTCGGGTGAATCCCACTTAACTCATCCGGTAAATCCAACCTATAGGCCACCTCTCCTACTCGAGCAACGATTCGGAAAGGGCCTATATAACGCGGACTCAACTTGCCTCGCTTCCGGAACCGAATGATACCCTTCCAGGGTGAGACCTTCAACATAACCCGATCTCCCACCTGGAACTCAATCGGTCTGCGTCGTTTGTCAGCATACGATTTCTGTCGGTCTTTGGCCGCCTTCATATAAGCTTTAATTCTTTCAAGCTTTTCAGTCGTAGCCTCTACCACTTCGACGCTTCCCAATTCTTTCTGACCAATTTCACCCCAACAGACGGGGGTCCTGCATCTTCTACCGTATAACATCTCGTAAGGTGGCATGCCAATACTAGCATGATAACTGTTGTTGTACGAGAACTCAGCTAACGGTAAATGGTCATCCCAACTTCCCCTGAAGTCAATAACACATGCTCGGAGCATGTCCTCCAAAGTCTGAATGGTCCTTTCTGACTAACCATCAGTTTGAGGGTGATAAGCCGTGCTAATATGCAACCTCGTCCCCATGGCATCGTGGAATTTCTTCCAGAATTTGGATGTAAACCGGGTGTCGCGATCAGACACAATCGACCCCGGTACACCATGACGAGTCACAATCTCTTTAATGAAAAGATCGGCCAACCTTTCGGACGAATATGTCTCCCGCATCGGTAAGAAGTGAGCACTCTTCGTCAATCGATCCACAATCACCCAGATCGTATCATACCCTTTCGGGGTACGTGGCAGCTTTGTGATAAAATCCATGGTGATGTGCTCCCACTTCCATTCCGGTATGTCTAACGGTTGAATCTTTCCATACGGCTTCTGGTGCTCTGCCTTTACTTGCAAACACGTGAGGCATTTACTCACATACTCCACCACATCACGTTTCATACCCGGCCACCAGTAATCTTTCTTCATATCTTGGTACATTTTGGTAGCACCGGGATGAATGGAGTATCGAGACTTATGAGCTTCATCCAAAATCTTCATTCGCAGATCCCCAAGACGAGGAATCCACATACGCCCAAACCGAGTTCTAACACCCGTTGCGTTCTCACCCAATTCTGCGACCAGACCTCACATGCGTTCAGAGTTAAGATGTTCGTCTTTCAAAGCCTCATCTTGGAACTCTTTGACCTGTTTCATTATGTCGGAAGTCATGATTAGCTGGTACGCCTTCACCCGAATTGGCTCGGGCCTCTCTTTTCGGCTAAGGGCATCAGCCACCACGTTAGCTTTGCCCGGGTGGTAATGGATTTCACAGTCGTAGTCTTTTATTAGTTCCAACCACCGTCTCTGCCTCATATTCAGATCCTTCTGCTCGAAGAAGTACTTCAAGCTTTTGTGGTCCGTAAAGATGGTGCACTTCGTCCCGTATAAATAGTGCCGCCAAATCTTCAACGCGAAAACCACAGCTGCTAGCTCCAGGTCATGAGTAGGGTAATTAACCTCATGAACTTTCAGCTGTCGGGATGCATAGGCTATCATCTTTCCTCTCTGCATTAATACACACCCCAACCCCTAGTAGGAGGCATCAGAATAAACTACTAAATCTTCACTCCCATCGGGTAGTGCCAATACTGGAGCTTGGGTCAATCTTGTCTTCAGTTCTTCGAAGGCCTTCTCTTGAGCTTGACCCCATACATACTTCACATCCTTCCGGGTCAACTTGGTCAGTGGAGAAGCAATTTTGGAAAAGTCCTGGATGAACCTTCGGTAGTAACCCGCCAAGCCCAAGAAACTACGGATCTCGGATGGCGTCTTTGGAGACTTCCATTGCATCACTGCTTCCACTTTCGCCGGATCGACCATAATCCCATCCGGATTTACCACGTGACCCAAGAATTGAACTTCACGCAACCAAAATGCGCACTTGGAGAATTTTGCATACAATTTCTCCCTTCTCAACGTTTCCAGAACTTCGCGAATGTGACCGGCATGCTCAGTCTCGTTCTTCGAATAAATCAAGATGTCATCGATGAATACAATCACTGATTTATCCAACATCGGCCGGCACACTCTGTTCATCAGGTCCATAAAAGCAGCCGGCGCATTGGTCGAACCAAAAGACATAACGAGGAACTCATAATGACCGTAGCGCGTACGAAAAGCTGTTTTAGGGATATCCTGCTCCTTCACCTTCAGTTGATGGTAGCCTGATCGAAGATCTATACGTGAAAACCAACTAGCACCCTGAAGTTGATCAAACAAGTCGTCGATCCTCGGCAAGGGGTATCTGTTCTTTACTGTCAGCTTATTCAGCTCGCGGTAGTCGATGCACATCCTCATACTACCGTCCTTCTTCTTTACAAACAGGACCGGAGCACCCCAAGGTGAGATACTTGGTCGAATAAACCCCTTATCCAACAGTTCTTGTAACTGCTCCATCAACTCTTTCATCTCCGTCGGGGCCAATCGGTATGGTGCCTTGGCAACAGGTTGGGCGCCTGGTACTAAATCAATCTGGAACTCGATCTCTCTATCAGGTGGCAATCCCGATAAGTCTTCCGGGAACACGTCTGGGAACTCACACACAACTGGAACATCAGACAGTTGTGGTGCTGGCTTCTCTACATCTTTCATATAACATAAATAGGCGTTACATCCACGCCTCATACATTTCCCCGCCACTGCCATTGAGATCACCTTCGGAATCGTAGTAACCCGATCCCCATAAACTGTCACTGGACTACCGTCAGGCGCTGTCAAACTGATCATCTTCTTGCGACACACAATGTTCGCCTCGAAATCTGCCAACCAATCCATTCCAAGCACCAAATCGAAACAGCCTAACGTCATCGCAAAGGGTTTAACTGGGAATTTGTGACCCTCCAGTTCTACATCGCAACCCTCAATTACCTCTGAAATCCTGGTGGTTTTACCTATAGCAGTCTCTACATCAAACGACACATCCACACGTCTACTACTAACGGGCAATTTGGCGCAAAAAGCAACAGAAATAAAACTCCTACTGGCACCCGAATCAAATAACACAGAGGCTAAGGTTTGGTTCACCAGAAACGTACCGGACACTACATCGGGGTCTGTCCTCACCTCTTCCTGCGTCATTGTGAATGCCCTGGCGCTCGCTTTCGGACCTTCACTTCCCGTCTTCTTTACCCCTGAAGCCTCAGCCCTAGGCTTCCTACAATCCCTAGCGATGTGACCAGGCTGACCACACCTGAAACATACGTTCATCCCCAGTCTGCATTCCCCACTGTGTTCTCTCCCGCATTTACCACACTTCTTTCCTCCTGAACCCGACATGACCACCCGGCGGTCATCCACCCTCGTCTTCTTATTACTCGTCGAGGCATCCCCTCGACCAAACCTCTTTCCCTGCCACTTCCTTTCCTCACTTCCTTTCTTACTGCCCTCAGCCTTTACCAACGCAGCCCGTTCATCGTACAGCCTACCAGCTAAATCCACCGCCGACCTGAAAGTACTTGGTCGGGCGGAAATCAAATGCCAACGAATTTCGGCTGGCAACCCCTGGATATACCGGTTAATTTTGCGAGACACCGGCGTCACTTGCTCTGGCACCAACCGTGCCATGTCGTTAAACTTAGTCGTGTATTGCTGATGGGTCATCGTCCCTGCCTCCAACTGCAGGAACTCTCTCTCAACTCTGTCCATCTCCCGACGAGGACTAAACTCCTCGATCACCATTCTTTTCAATTCCGACCACTTCATCTTCCTAATAGCTCTGCTACCCTCGGCCTGGACAATATTGTCCCACCAGCACAACGCCGTCCCCGTAAACGAGTGGGTAGCAAACTTCACCTTTTTATCCTCATGGCAATCGCTGATATCAAGGACCGCCTCCATTTCCCTCACCCATTGGTGAGCATCCGCGGCCGTGCCCGAACCATCAAAAGTCGGAGGCTTGCATCTCATAAATTTCCCGTAATCACAACCCCGGGCTATCCCCCGTACCTGTTCTTCCTCTTCTTCCTCTTCATCATCGGACAATACTGTTTCTGCCCCTGTCTATTGCTGTCTACCGGAGGACCGATTCCTCCCCCGTCTCTCATCTTCACGTACTGCCTTAATCACTTCGGTTACTACAGACGGCAAGATCGTCTGCATAACCTGATGTACCTCCTCGACAACTGCCTCTTTCACCAAGGCCCTAAAATCATCACTCTCATCCATTCCCCCGAGGGAGTAGTATTAGGTTCTTCAGGAACCTTCTGCTCTCGTCTAGGCTTTCTCCTTGTGGCTCGTGGTTCCACACCACTTCCGCCACCGCCTCCACCAAGTGGGGCTTCAGATGATCTACCACCGACCATCTTCTATCACACTGAAAGATTAAAACACCAACACGGTCATTCAAGGAAATAGCTCAGTTTATGTTAAGTACAGTAAGTCCCTAATTATAGTGGCCAGTTGTGATTAGCCACTTACTCTACTCTTCATACCCCGAGCATCACCTATCCTGACTACATTAGTATCTCAGTCTAACAGTACACATAATTCACATCACATGCACACATAATAACCAGTAAATCTTTGAGAAAATACCTGATGGCACGCGACTACTCAGATGGCATTCTCTTCCTTTCTGTCCCATTCTCAGTTTAAGTTTAGGTTTATTTTGAAAATTTACCCATTTTACTTAAACTTTTGCTCTGATACCAACTTGTAAGGCCCCGATCCCGGGAACCCTACAGTCGGTTTTCATTGCATATATTTTACATAAAACAACGCATATGTTATATGATCATGACCTTACAGTTGAGCAGTTGTAGCGGAAACATTAAATCATAAACTTTTACTATGAATACTTTTGCCATTTAATACAACGTAGTCCATTTACAAAACATCTGTTGTTGCATTACATTACAAAAGCGCTATTACAAGCTTTCTTTACATTGCCTAGCTATACTATGATTGCTGCTGATGCATGAGAAAACGAGGATAATCTCGTTTATTCGAATCCTCAGCAATCATAGGGTCATACAGCGACCTCTACCGAAAGAAAATAATAAAAAGAAAACATATTCTTCTTCATTAAGAAGATATTAAATTCAAATATATATTTTTCTTCATAAAGAAGATTTCTTAAATAATCCTGTTTATCAGAATTATAAAGAAATCTTGCACTTGCATGCAACACGATGTGTTGCGCGCATTACGGGCCCACAACACATAATGTGGCAGCATAATCAAAAAGTGAATGACATCCCAAAAGAGCTGAGTAGCCGCCTTGTGCCATCCTCAGCAACACTACCTGCGAACTGGAAACACATAAAAAGTCAGCGTTGCTGAGTGAGTTCTAGTTTTATAGGTAGTATATAAAAATACCCTTTTTCTGTATTATACTATACTGTACTGTATATGCGAGCACGCATCAACTGTGTGAACAAATAACGTTCGTTCTCTGTACTATATGCCTTGTCTGTAACTTTATCTTTATGTTTCACTTTCTATGTGGACCAGTGAGCGATACCCCAACTATATGCGCGATGGGAGAATGGATGTCGGGCCATCTATATGCCCCGAAGGGCCAACTGTGTTCCCTCGAAAGGGCTATGTGTATTCCCCCGAAGGGTTCAACTGTATCCCCCGAAAGGGCTATGTGTATTCCCCCGAAAGGGCTATGTGTATTCCCCCGAAGGGTGCAACTGTATCCCCCGAAAGGGCTATGTGTACTATGTACAAGGCCGACCCGAACATCCGGGGCACGTCACGAGGTCCTGCCAATCTCAATTGATTGACCCTGTGTGCGTCAATGGGTAGCTAGCCCGCAACACAGTTGAGCTAACGACACATAGTCGTGTAACTCCTATAGGCTTGCAAGACTTGTTACTTTTATTAATGTTCCTTTCTCTTTCTTTATTACTCTTTCTCTGTACTTTACATAATACTTTCGTTTCATCAATTAATGATGACATGTAATACTATGGAGGGATAAATATGCATCAAATCAAGGAACATTGATATTTACAGATCATCAGTATTCACCATCTTATCATGGCATCATCATACCTAGCACACATACATCATACATTCACTTCTTTATTAATATACATCAGCCCTATTCGGGCGACTGGACATACACCAGTCGCATGGCCTCCATGCGACTGAGTCATGCGAATGGGCTTCTATGCGACTGAATCCTCAGTCGTGCGTCTGTACTACTATGCGAATGGGTCTATGCGACTGAACTACTCTGCGATTGGGCTTATGCGACCGAAACCCTCGATCGCACAGCCTATCGGGCGACTGAGGCTCAATCGTGCGTTTGAACCTCAATCGGGCGATTGGACATCAACTGACACTCATTAGGCCGAATGGCCCTTCAGTCGCATAACCCTAACTGGGCAGCGACTGGAGTTCTTCATGAACAGCAGTCGCGAACCCCCACACCCAAACTCGTCTTAAACCTGTTTTTAACCCAAATTGACCCTCCCAAACCTCAGGGATTCATACTAGGACATCATACAAGCATGTGTAAGTCCTAAATCATACTTTAATCACATTATCTAAGATTTCATCAAATGGGTCAAATACACACTTTTATAAAACTAGGGTTTATATGTGATCCAGCCCCAAAATCAGTTGAAAATATGTAAAATGAGGGGTCCTAGAAGTCACATTATCAGGTAGGAGTTGGTGAGCTTCGATTTGGCTAGCCTTTCGACAGATCTTGAACTCGGACAGCACTTTCCCTCTTTTCTTCTCTGCTCTCTGTCGCTCTCTGCTCCTTTCCCGACTGAAATTTAGGAAGGAGAATGGAGCTACCTCCCTTTTATACCCATAGCTCATTCGCATCTGGTCCAGGGGCGACTGGACCTTCAGTCGCATCAACACTATGCGATTGGACCCCAATCGCACGTGTTCCATGCGGCTCATACTTCATTCGGGCGGTTGAACTCCAATCGTGCGGTTGAGCTTCAATCGGCCGAATAGCCATGCGGTTGACCTCCAGTCGCATAAATCACAGGCGACTGAGGTTCAGTCGCATAGCCTACCAAAAGTCAAACTTTCCGGGTGTTACACAAGCCCCGCAACACGCAATCAAAAAGTCCCTTCCTAGATGCAAAACCTATTAAAAGTCCTTAATTTTAATTCTACGCCTCCACTCACTCCTATCCTCGATCATGTGCTCGGAGAGGTGCAAGTGTACCATATCTTTCCTAATTATCTCTTCCCAAGTCAACCTAGGTCTTCCTCTACACTTCCTACCCTCTAGTATGATGTTCTCGACTGCTCTAACCGGTGCAGCCATTGGTCTTCTCTTGACATGCCCAAACCATCTTAATCTTCCCTCTCGTATTTTATCTGCAATAGAAGCCACTTCTAACTTCTGACGAAACACTTCGTTTCTTATCCGATCCATTTTTGTGTTTCCACACATCCACCTCAGCATTCGCATTTCTGCAACCTCTATTTGTTTCTCGTGCGATTTCTTTATGGCCCAGTAGTCTGTTCCATATAGCATAGCTGGGCGTACCGCCACTCTGTATAGTTTTCACTTTAGTTTTGCTGGAAACCTCTTATCACATAGAATTCCTGATGTTGCTCTCCACTTGCACCATCCTGCTTGAATGCGGTGTGCTACATCGCTGTGTATCTCTCCGTCCTCCTGCAGGTACGAGCCCAGGTATTTGAACCTAGATGTTCGTGGGACTGGCATACCCTGGATACTGACTTGGGTGTCCTCTTCCGCCTCATCACCAAAGTTGCAATGCATGTATTCTGTCTTAGAGCGACTTATCCTTAATCCTCTGTGCTCTAGTGCTGCTCTCCACTGCTCTAGCTTGTCGTTAAGCATCGTTTTAGATTCTGATATTAATACAATATCATCCGCAAAAAGCATGCACCACGGGGCTGACTGTTGTATAGATTTGGTCATCTCATCCAACAATACTATAAAGAGAAATGGGCTCAGTGCAGATCCTTGGTGGAGTCCTACTTCCACTGAGAAGGTGTCTGTGTCTCCTACCGGTGCTCACACACACGTTTTTGCCCCGTCATACATATCCTTAATTATTTTAATATACCTCTCTGGTACCCTTCTAACTCGTAGACTTTCCCAGATTAGTTGTCGCGGAACACTGTCATATGCCTTTTCTAGGTCGATGAATACCATATGAAGGTCCCTTTTCTTTTCTCTATATTTCTCCATTAATCGCCTTACGACGTGTATGGCTTCTGTTGTAGAGCGTCCTGGTAAATCCAAATTAGTTTATCGCTATCTGGGTTTCCCGTCTAATTCTCGTGTCAATAACTCTTTCCCATAATTTCATCGTGTGACTTAATAGCTTTATTCCCCTGTAGTTTTCGCAACATTGAACATCTCCTTTTTTCTTATATACGGGGACTATGACACTGGTTCTCCACTGGTCTGGCATCTTCCCTGTCATAAAGATGGTGTTGAATAAGTCTGTTAACCATTGGAGACCCTCATCACTCAGGCATTTCCACACTTCAATCGGTATGTTGTCTGGCCCCACTGCTTTAGCCCTTCCTATTTTCTTCATAGCTCTTGTGACTTCGTCAACTGTGATGCTTGTACAATAGAAGTTGTTTTGTTGCGTTGTTTGTGTTATTCTATCTATCTCAGTCCGTTGATTTGGGTTCCTTATGTTGAAAAGGTTATCGAAGTAAGTTTTCCATCTCACCTTGATGTCTTTCTCCTTCACCAAAACCTTTCCATCCCCAGCCTTTATGAACTTCACCATTCTCAAGTCTTGTCTTCTACTTTCTCTTGCCTTGGCTATTTTAAACATGTCATGCTATCCTTCTTTCGTCTCTAATCGTTTATACATCATCTCGTACGCCGTGTTCTTTGCCTCTGACACCGATTTTTTCGCCTTTCGCTTCGCCTCTTTGTATTTTTCTTTTAGCTCTGCGTGTTTTTCCTCATTGTTACAGCGTATAAGCTCTCTAAAACTTTGTTGTTTGGTTCGTATCTTTTCCTGTACATTTTCGTTCCACCACCAGGATTCCTTATGACCGACTGTCCTTTTTGTTGTAACTCCAAGCGTTTCTTTAGCTGCTTGGATAAGCCTAGTTTCCATATCCTCCCACTTTTGGTTTGCGTCTTCCTGTGGTCCAGTCTGGTTCAGTGGTATGACCTTATCTCTAAAAATGGTAATCTTTTCATCTTTGAGCTGGCCCCATCTGATCGTAGGTCTGACTCTCTTGTTCGGTAGGGCAATTTGTCTCTTGAGGCGTATATCCGCCACCAACATATGGTGTTGTGTCACAACTGACTCTCCCGGTATTGCTTTACAGTCCTTCCACGAGCTATGATCTTCCCTCCTCGTCAATATATAGTCTATCTGCGTGTGTCTTCCACCGCTGCTAAACATGATTAGATGCGATTCTCTTTTCTTAAAAAACGAATTAATGATGCCTAGGTCATGCGCTATTGTAAAATCGAGAAGCTCCCTACCGCCGTCATTTCTAAGACCATACCCGTAGCCTCCATGCACCAGTTGGAAATGCTCATTATCCTTACCGATATGTCCATTAAAATCTCCTCCTATGTTATCTTATCTTCTCTCGGTATGTCGCCCATAACGTGATCTAAACTCTCCCAGAACTTCTTTCTTTTCGTTTCTCCTAGTCCAACATGGGGTGCATATGCGCTAACTACTGCCACTACCTCATCCCCTATTACTATTCTTAACAACATAATTCTATCATCGTATCTTCTCACTTCCACAACATTATCATGAAGTTCCTTAGCAAGTAGAAAACCTACACCGTTTTTTGTTCCATCAGACCCTGAATACCATAGTTTATAACTATTGCACTCTTTTGCTCTCCCACCCCGCCATCTAGTCTCTTGAAGGCACGCTATCTGAACCCTATGTTTCTTTAGCACATCAATTAACTCGAGTAACTTACTAGTTAGGGTTCCTACATTCCACGATGCCACCCTTAATCTACAAACCTTATTTCCTGTCTTCGCACCTCTCGTCACCGAACATGATCTCGGGGCAGCATAATAGCTCCTGCTATCTATTATACCCGACAGAGTCCACTAAAAGTACCAGAAAAACACGGACAACACAGAAGAAAGAAACGCAGCACAAGTATAGCACAATCAAATGGAAACAGTCCCACGAGGTCAACAATACGCTCGGAGCACACAAACAAATCAAGACACAGAAAAAAATCAAATCACACGATGCTGGTACCCCTAACAAAGACCACAAGAACTTAATCAAAAATAGCAACAATGATCACCACTTCACACAAGGACATACTATCCTGAGTATAGATTCAAATAAGCCAATAAAAACCTATCTAGAGAACCGTTCTACGATTGACCAGAGTATAGATTCAAATAAGCCAATAAAAACCTATCCTGAGTATAGTTTTAATATGTATATATAATATAATTATAATTAAAATATTTATATAAAAGTAAGGAATGTATTTTCAATATTGAATTTGACTTTTAATCTAGGTACATGCGTATATACAAAAGTACCAATTTATCATAGCATTTCTTATTTTGATAGTATAAATATGTGATACGAATATTAAATATAATTCTTCATATATTTATATACGATCTTTTTAAATAATCACCAAGTAGGTCCACCAACATCAAACAAGCAAAATAAAACCGTCAAGAAAATATGACACGAATAGTATGATAGTGTCGAGACTAGTCGATCCAAACAAAGATTAAAGCTGAAGACCATAACGATAAAAGACGCATAATTAATATAAAGTCTATTGCAAATAAACAAAGCTTTAAGTTAATCAGAATTTTGGATAATCATGTGACATATGATCCACTCTTGATGGAGGGTCATACTATGAACCGATGGTTGCATGCATCATGCATGGATATAACAAATAAACTAAGTTTTGACTCTCAAGTAACAACCCCCTACATATTCTTGGGTATTTAATATACATATATTTAAGTATTTAGTGATAAGTGTTGTGTTTTTCATATAAGCTTAACTTAAATAAAAATGATTGTATTTGTATAGAACTTTTGAACATCTCTCTGATAAACTCAGCTAAAGTTTTACACTAGAAAACAAGATTTATGAAAAAAAAACGGTTTAGTGAAAATTGGATTGAAAATGCAAAGTTAAAAATATCGATAAAAACGAGTTTTGCAAAAATAATATGTACAGAGTGTTAAACAAACATTTCAAAATGAAATAAGTTAGATGTTTTTTAAAGAACTAGTTACATGTTATAACTTATAAAAGATGGTATTTTTTATAACATGAAAGTATAAAACAAAGATTGTTTAAAGATTCTTAATATGTTTCTAGACTCTTGACAATTAAGCATATGAAATTTAGTATAAGACTCTAAGTTTATTTGGTAGCAGATTTCATCAACCGCAGATGCATGATGAGGTTAATCTATAGCATTTGTTGAGGAGAGCATGGTCATTTTATTAAAAAGATATGATTTTTCATACTTATCAAACAATTTTTTTTTCAAATTTGATCCAGTCTCTTAACAAATTAAACTCCAGACTTCCAAGTCATAGTATTTAAGTAGAATCTAGCTCTTTGAACACCTTTAAACATCAATGCTTAATTAGCGAGGCTTATAGCTTATTATAACATCCATATTAAAACACTTAAGTTTTTTTTATGAGCAGTTATATCTAATCTTTAAAACAAATTATTTTCTTTAGAATGACAAATTTATCCTAATCTTATTCTTAAACTACATCCCATAGTATATATACACTTGTCAATGTTTAAACCTTAAAACTCATAATAATGCTCCTAGAGGCAAAGCCTGTGACACCGAACCACCAACCATAGTGGTTCTGGTTCTCAATTAAGATTAGAGAGAATCTCTAATCTCCAAGTACAATACCGACCTTACTAAAAGACACGACAAGAGTGGCAACCTTCGCGAGACATACAGGGGCTATCGCTACCTTATTAGTAAGAATTTGCAATAGTGAGCTCTATAGGATTAAAAAGACGATCCGAACAAAGACGTAGGGGCGGATGGAGTAGACATAAGGTCGATCAATTAACATCTACCCAAGCCACCATAGATCGTCATGTTGTGTTAACTACTTTAAATCCTTTACCATTTTGTTTTGCAAACTCTTTACATTTTGTATTGCAAATTACACGTTCTTCATAAAAGTATTTTCTTACCAAATGTAATTTTTAAAATGTGAAAAAAGTTAGAAATAACATATTCAGCCTTCAACCTTCTAAATTTATACAGTCTTTACAGTTTTTCTTTGTGGTTAGGGTATTAAGAACAAAAAATACATTCAAGGCTTTTGTGCAGAAAAGATGATGAAAGCTTGCTGAACTTTGCATGTGTAATTTGTGAAACCACAGGATTTGACCACGTCTTCAATCTCTTCTTTTGTTAAGTTGTTATAATTCCCAGCAATCCTCCTCTGTCATATAATAAAGCCAAATTGTAAATAAGAATCAATGAAAATGAAACAAATATGTGACTGAGTTTACATAGTTAAAGATAAATAGAAATGTATAAATACTCGATCTAATTAAAACATGTTGAAAGGAGTTGAACGGGTCAAATAAGTCGAATATAATCCAATTGTATATTTGATGCATAAAACCTTCAAAACAGTTTTATTCAGCAAAATCATATTACTATTGACATAATATGATTTTCTTAACCATATTTGATACATTATTTATTAATAAAACTTCAAAAGTTTTGGGAAAAACGTGTGGCAAACCCAAACAAACGCCAAAAGTTATATGTTTTGACCCGCTACGACCCACCCAGTCTACCACCTCAAGTCTTAGCATCAAAAGTTTAGGCCCTGGTATTTTTGTTGATCATTTTAGTTCGTATACGTAACTATGGATCATGTTCGTTTACTATGACGGGGTATGGAGGTGGGGGCACTTGAAATGCAAGATGGTGGAGATCATGTAACTGTGTGAAATCCAAATACTTTTAGAAGATACTGATTAAGAAAAGACTGGGTTGTTTGTTTGTTTGTTTGTTTGTTTGATTAAGAAAAGACTTTAATAGAAGTAATAAAAAGAAGTAATCGTATACCCTATCAAATGGCCTTAGTATAGCAGGAGCTGATAAAGATGGTCGTAGGAATGTTGTACCAACAAACACACCACCACTTCGCAATATACGATTAATTCTGCAATCTGTAAGGAAAAAACCAATCAAATCCAAAGCTCAAGGAGCCCAGAAAGTTTAAGAGAAAGTGGACTAACTGTAGATTCCAAGAAAACTAAGACGAACATGTGAAAGTTATCAAGAAAGTTATGATGATAATGTTGCGCTTTTATAAGTACTTTTTAAAAGTAAAACTGTCTATTGTGTCAAAAGATGACAACCCTAACCCGGACACACTTACAACATGTAATCTGAACATGACCCGTTTAACCCATTTATCAAAACAAGTTAAAAAGGTGGAATGGGTTGTAAACGGGCTATAATTCCATACGGTGTTACACGGGTTGGAGGGTTTTAATAAATGAGTTAAACAAGTCGTAAACGGGTTAGAGGATTGACCCGCTTAATAAATGAATTAAACGGGTTAAACATGCGACATGCCAACCCAAACTCGGCCCATTTAATTGAATAGTTAAACACGTTAACATGAACACAAGAAGTTTATTAAGTGCGTTAAACATGGCAACCCAAAATCTTAGTATTTTCATGTCATGACAAGAATTGTCACCCCTAAGTAAAACAACCATGTTGTTGTTGCATGCAACAATAATAACATAAACAAACACAAAGATAAAAACTTAGCCCTAAAATTCTTGAGATTACATACTGCATTAGAAGGAGATGGCCAACAATGCAAAGCTGCACCAGCATGAACTGCATCAATTGAACATGATGGGAATGGAAGCCTGGAAACATCTGCCCTTACAAGTGCAAGTTTGCTGTAATTTAAATAACGTAAGTTAACCGTGATGAAAATCTTCATAAAAAGAAGCTGGGAAAAGAACATACGAGTTTAAAATTGTATCATCCGCTTTTATAAAATCATAAGTTTGACGGAGCATATTTTCTGAAAAATCAAGAGCTATGACTTTTGAGTAGGTCCCAGATTTTGTGAATTTACGGGAGAACAAACCGCTCCCACAACTAACATCCACTAAAATTCCACCTTCTGCTGGCTTGAAGTACTCCTGAGCCATATTGAACTGCAGGATCAGAAATATTAAGTAAGAAATTGGTGTTTGACTAAGCATATAGTTTAAAAGAAGAATTAGAATTGACTATTGATCAAATGCCTTTTATGTAGTTGGAGAATGTTAAAATGGTAGAATCTTGTAGATACAAATCTAATCAGTGATCTTTATAACTAGAGGTGGAAAAATGGGCAGGTTGGGTAAGGGATCAAAACGGGTAATGTTTTGGCATTATCTAACTCTAAACCAGTGTTCTGACCAGAATGCTTTTTGGCCATAACTTCTACAAATTTAATTGCAGATTAATGTGCCAAATGTGATACCAAAACTATATTTAGTAATAGTCTAATTATTTAATAAAACATTTTAGAATGTTTTATGCATTAGATATACAGTTGGATGACTTTCAGGCTATTCAACCCATTTGACTTTCAGCCTATTTAACCCATTTGAATCGGTTTTCTTTTAAGAGCACTTTTTTTATATTAACCTTTTACTGTCAAAGATAAAACATAGCCTGAATCAACTCCTTCATAAGTAAAAATATTTGCAAATGCCATTTTTATTTTATAACAGTGACAATGGATTAGGTTCATCCAAACCGCTTTTTGTCGACAACTTTTAGTGTGCCAGATATGATTACCAAAATATTATTATTATTTTTCAGATAAATGATATAGAAGGTTTTATGTGTTAAAAATATTGTCAGGTAGATGTTGATAAGTTTGACATCTTTTCTGTAAGAAAGAACTTTACGATTTTATTGTTTGACTGCCAGACATAGAACATAACTGAAATCAACCCACTAACAAGTAAAAAGGTCAAACTTGCCACCTTTATTTACAGCATTAACAATGGGTTAGCATGAAATTTAATCTAGAAGGTCAGCAATTTTCTAAGAAAAAAAACAATTAGATTAACAGGAATAAAATAATAATGATGATAATGATAATAATAATAATAATAATAATAACAAGGAGGAAACAAAATAACCTCCTCATCTGGACCGGGAAAACCACTAAGGTTGAAATTTTGACGCCATCCACGTTCATACAAAAATGAAACTAGTGGGCTCCTGATGAAAATATAAACCAATGTGAGCATAGAGTTTTTCAAGAGAACAAATATAACTCACACGGTGTTATAGAATAGAATCCTCATGATATTCAATGAAAATATCGTACCGAAATAACTCAGTCCGTGAAGGTTGAGCTTCAACATATTCTTTTGCACCAGCAATTAGTGTAAGATCGAGATACATGTTTTTGCTTGAATATGATTTATTGCACTTTCGACATTTAAAACCTGAACGGTAGATTGCAGGCCTGCAAGATTCAAGACTTTCTGTGAAAAAACAGGCTCAGTCATCTGCAAGATTAGATTTGGCAAATTCGACTGTTCACTTATATAGGGTCGATTCAGGTTATGTTTTATTTATGATGGTCAAATGTGTAAAATAAAAAATAATAGCTTAAAAGGAAACAGATGGAAAGTCATCCAAAGTGCATTTTCTAGAACACAATAATTCTTAAATCATTTTATTCAAAACTTCGAATGTTAGTGAGATTACATGCTTTTTATCATCAATTATCATAAAAAAGAACAAAAACTAGAAGTTTTGGATAAACCAACTCCCATTTTTTACGCAGTATTACCACCAAATAAACAAGAAAATATTTAACTTACAAATTGAAACCAGGAGGACCTTTTCTTATAAGTGGTTCGAAACAAACAGGACATGCAAACAATTCGACTTCCCCTGAATCTTGGGGCTGTATGATTGCCTCCTGCAATCATGAAAGTATTCATAAATACTGAGGTAACGTGAGATTATAATCATTGACGTCTATAGAAAAGACTTAAAAACTGAAAAATTTGTAATGGAATTGAGAAGAAGGTAATAAAGAGGTTTATGTTACTACTTACTAGAGCAGTTCATCGTATTGGCTTGTGCACTCCCATTGGGATGGTAATATTATAACATTAGAAAAGAAATTCATGTTTGACGTATTTGCAAAATTCCAGCAAAACTGAAGGTCTCTTAATATTGACTTATTACTGACAATGCTATATACAAAAGTGACTCCAATACAAATTTTCTGATCTTTAAACTAACAAAACTAATATATGTCAATTTAATGAAGCATGTGTACAAGGTAACAGGGTGGCTGTAATGTGAGTATTCAGGTAGATACAGAAAAGGGCTAAGATATAGTGAAGAATATGTCATGCTCCTAACCAAACAGATGAGGGGTTACTCATGCAATAGTAATTATACAGAAAATCTAGGCCTCATAAAACTATATGCATGACAAAAGAAGCCATTTTGGCCAAAGAAAGGAAGCAAGGAAGATAAGAGTTGATATCATTAATGATGCATGATCATAAGAAGGAAATCTAAAAATCAAGAAAATAGTACACTAAGTTCCCTAAAAAAGTCTACTTTTGACATTTGGGAATTGATCTTCAAACTTCAAACTCTAATTCAATGAGAATGGATTAACACATAAACACAATTTGTTTAGAATACCAATAGGATTGAATGATTGTTGCAGCACAAGCTTTGTTTGAGATAAATAAGGCAACATACACATATTCTTTCTCATTGCCTATTCATAAATCATAATCATACAGAAGCCTAAACAAAGCACAACGAATCATAAAACCTATTCAACTACTATACAAAATGAGCCCATAAAATTCAACTAAAACCCCTAAATGGATCAAAATTTCAACTTCCATCCAAAATCACACAATATCCCCAAAACACAAAATTGCATAAACACCAAACACCATCCAACAAGATTCAACAACTAATAACTTCCACACCCTAAAACCAACAAACAAACTACAGCAGTATCATCATTATTCTGTAAAGAAGCCCAATTGTTTGTGTTAATGCCAGCGAGAAAGAACTTACCGATTCTGTTGCAACAAGAGCCGACATCGGTCGAACTCTCAGAGATGAGTACTTGAACGAAGATCGGAAGTGGGTATGCTTCAAAACAGAGGGAAGTTTAGAAACAATTAAGGTGCGATGATGAAGAGGGTGGAGCATGTGATTTACAGAGGAAGATGACGTCGTCGTCATTGATGGTGAGTATATAATTTATTGATGTTTTTCTGGTTTTCTTTTGTTGAATTGGTGTCGGAGGTACAAGAATAGACCTACGTAAATAGGTAGTTTCATGATGGAGAAGAAGACTGATGAAATTTGGTGCTTTTGTTTCATGGGGTTTTTGTTTGTGTGGTGATCAAGAAACCATGTGAACAAAGAGAGGAGCGTTTTGGAACAAGAGTATTCTTTTCGATTGAGGATGCTTGCTTGCCACATCATTGTTTAACCACGTCATCATCTCTACAGGATGTAATTTTCTTTACCATGCTGTGCTGTGCTGTGCTGACTACTCTAAATTCTTTTCCATTTTGTTTTGCAAACTCTTCACATTTTGTTTTGCAAAGTACATGTTTTTCATAAAAATATTTTCTCACCAAATGTAGTTTAAAATGTCAAAAAAGTTAGAAATAACATATTCAGTCTTCGGTTTTTACACTGTCTTTTCAGATTTGTTTTGCAGAATGGTATTAAGAACAAAGAGTTAGCTTAACCAAGCATATTACATATCACATAGTAGAGGGGTTATATTGTAATTACTTCATTAGTATAAGGTATCTCTTGTTAGTTGTAATTTGGTTGTGTATTTAATCACACAACGAACCATGATGAAACTAGCTAATGATTTTGAGATTAATCTCCTTCATCTTTATGGTCTTTCTTCTTCCTCTATCGTTCGCTCTTAATGTTCTTGATCACCAATTGTGTTGGTGTCAGAGCAATCTGTCACACCCTCAAAATCTGCTAACGGGGTTTTACCGTCAGGCGTGTGACACAACCAGGATCTCAGATAAGCATCAGTTACACCAAACGACTCGATAATTACAAATCATA
The DNA here is from genome assembly GCA_024085815.1 of Flaveria linearis. Taxonomy (NCBI): domain Eukaryota; kingdom Viridiplantae; phylum Streptophyta; class Magnoliopsida; order Asterales; family Asteraceae; genus Flaveria; species Flaveria linearis. The sequence continues at coordinate 12,213,670 of CM044004.1, read as the reverse complement.
TAAGTTGTTTAATTTTAATGAAACAAACCAAATATATTTAAGTTGTGCGGAAGCGAAAACAGGAAAACATTTAACAATAGTTTTGGAACACGCAAACACGCATCCAATCCAATTTATGTAAAGTAAATGCTAATTAAATCTTGAAAACAGTTTGAGATGAACGCGGAGTGACATGCAGTGGATGCTGTGCTCCTAGACGTGCCACATCAATGTCCTGAGAGAAAACATGTAAAAATCTCAGTACAAGACTGGTGAGTTCACAGATTTATCAGAAAACAGTAAGTATTAGTAATGAAATTCCCGGATTATGTAATCCAATAAGTATCAGTAATGAAATCCCCGGATTATGTAATCCGATAAGTATCAGTAATGAAATCCCCGGATTATGTAATCCGATAAGCATCTGTAATGAAATCCCCGGATTATGTAATCCGATAAGTATCAGTAATGAAATCCACGGATTATGTAATCCGATAAGTATAATGAAATTCCCGGATTTTGTAATTAAAGCATATAGTGGGTAGCTAATCCATAATGATCACTATGTGTATGAAGTCGCGACCGAGCTGACATGTAATCAAATAATAAAGTAGGCCCGATTGTGGATCACACACCACAACCTTTAACAGGCTAACTGTTCACCCGTTTACGAACGTTGTGCTAGCGCGACTAGCCCGGGTGGGGTATGTCAATCCCAGTAGATCTACTAACAATCACCTCGCTATTTGCATATTAACGGTCCGAAGGGCAAAGTATAACACCATAGTATCAAGTATATGCAGTATTACAAAAACCCAATGTAATGTAACGTTTATGAAAACAGCATGTTTCTCTCCCCCAAAAAGAGTATAAAGTAAAAGTGGGGCTGTAAACTCACCTTGATTGCGTTGCAAAGAAATAATGTTCGCACGACGATTAGAATTTCAGTTAACCTTTGTTTCGTTTAGTATGAACATAGTTAATGTTAGTTGTTATCTACGAGTTTATAATATGAACATAGTGTTTCAGTTAACCTGTGTTTTGTTAGAATATGGATTAAGGTTTTGATAGAATTATGTGTTTTATTTAAGTAATTAGATTTATAAAATAAATATCATATTTCTATTTGGTAAATTATTAAGTGTTTTATAAACGAATTTTGATGTAACGATGATGTTCAACATGTAACTAAGTCCGTATGATTACCGAAGAATAATTACAAAAATATTATTCTATACCGTTCGTTTAAAGTATATTTTATAAAATAAATCATACTTGTAAATAATTTGGTAAACTTTAATATAATCCAGAAAATTATTTAACGCTCAAAAATATAAACAAGATTTATAAAAATTATTTTTATAATTTTTATAATTTTTCTGTAATTTTTAAATGTCCAAAAAGCCCTTAAAAAATAAAAGAGGTTGCCTGGGTTCGAACCCGGGACCTCTCGAATTGAACTTGGACAGGGAACCGGTGAACCAAGGCCGCAGCCGCGGTATTCCTTGGTTTCAATTTCTTTTAAACACACCCGGAAGTCCTTTCCCCCAAATCAAGAACCCTAAATCGATTATGGATCAAATTGAAGCACCAATCGCTACTGTTAATGCAATTAATCATAGGGCTTTTGATCTCTATGAGAAACCGAGCATGTAGATGCATTTATTACCTGATTTGAAGTTATATGGCTGATGAACACTCGATGAGCAGTCGCGACCGTGGTTTGATTCCAATTCGTGTGCAAACGTTTATGTAAATCAAATTAACTTCGTGTGAAGATTCGTGTGATGCTCTAGTTGCAAAGCCCTATGTTAATTTGGATGTAAATCACTCGGATGTTGGGTTTCGACAAGGTTGCAGGTCGCGGGTAATGGTGGTGTTTGAATGAGATGTTAATGCATGTTTTATACGAAATTGGGTACAGTGGAACACTATAATCGGTCTAACTTTAGTTTGTGCGCCATTAATTTGATTTTAAATTTTGATCAGTGGTGATCGTGGCCGGTTCTTTTGGCCGAAAGTTGAGTGAGTGGTTTAGTGGCAATTCGCACTCGTATTATTGAATTGAAAGTTGCCCCACGTTCGAGTCATCCATTGAAAGGTGTCGGGAACTTTAATTAGGTAAAAATCGCGTTTGTTGGTCGGTTTTGGCTCTCGCTGGAGAGCTAGCCGGAGGTGGCCGGACGGGGAAGAGAGGGCGACGGGTGGGGGTTGGGTTTTTTTAAAAAATTACACAATTGGTCCCTGGGGTTTTATAAGGTTATTATTTCAGGCTGAAAGTTTCTAAAATAAGTTTTAAAAATTACATTTTAACCCCCCTAAACTTTTATAAAACAAATTATTATTATTATTATTATTATTATTATTATTATCCTCGCAAAATAGTAAAGTAAATTAATTCGCGCTAAACGGAGAAAGTTATTTTTAATAACATTAACCGAAAAGAAAATTCGGGTTGTCACATTATCCCCTTGTTGCAGGAATTTTCGTCCCGAAAATTAAGATACCATAACACCGCATGTCAGGTTTAACAGCAACAATAGAAGAGTGTTCAGCTTGTTTGGGTTTCTTAAATTTCTTAAGAAGTGGAAGTCTGGTGGTTGAATAGTTGTGGATACTTCTTCTTCATTTGGTCCTCGCGTTCCCAGGTGAACTCTGGGCCACGCTTAGAGTTCCATCTAACGCGCACAATGGGAATTTTGCTACGCTTTAGCGTCTTGACTTCTCGATCCATAATCTCTACTGGTTCTTCAACGAAACGAAGCTGTTCATCGATTTCTGTAAGGCCCCGTTCCCGGGCGCCTTACGGTTGGTCCTTCATCGCACATAAACATTTTAAAACGTACACTTACTTTGCAGCGGAATTTAAAATTTCATTAATAATTAAAACATGTCATTTCATAACATTACAATATTCGTTTTTATCTCAAATACAATGACATGTCAAAATATGGATGCCAGCCTCATCAACTGAGTAGTTTTATATTAAAAACATACTTTACTTTCCATCAAAAATATGGATGCCAGTCTCGTGCCATCCTCAGCAACACTACCTGTCAACTGGAAACACATCAAAGTCAGCGTTGCTGAGTGAGTTCTAGTTTTATATTAAAAACATACTTTACTTTCCATCAAAAACATTCTTACATACATACGATCATACAGCATACGTACACGTAGATAATATTATTATTATCTTCATCATTCATTCATTAGCTTTAGTTCGTGTACCGTTCATCGTTAACGTTCACGTTCTTTCTTAACTCTTTCTTTCGTTCGTACGTTCCTTACTTTCATTCATACATTCGTTACATTCGTCCGTACGTACATTATGTTCATTCTTACGTTCATTTCATTCATTCGTACGTTCGTTACTTTCATACATCCTCTTTCACTTCTATCTAGGTCCGGTCATGCTTTTCCCTCTTCATGGCACACAACCATGATTACTGAGATCGAGTGACAAGGACCCAGTTTCATGCGTTATCACTATGTTCCTTCTGTTCATTATCATCATTTGTTCGTTCTTTAGCTTGCGTTACATTCATTATCTTTCGTTCGTCTCTTACTTTCTTTCTTTCACAATTATCTCTCTTATTCATTAACTCACGCGATACTCCCGACTCATGCCCGAAGACTGATACTGTGCCGGGGCCTGCTCACAAGCCCCCGACTCATGTCCGAAGACTGACACAGTACCGGAGCACGCGTTCCGTTCCTCATTCGTCTCATCTCACTCTCTCGCACTACTCCCGACTCATGTCCGAAGACTGATACTGTGCCGGGGCCTGCTCACAAACCCCCGACTCATGTCCGAAGACTGACACAGTATCGGAGCATGCGATCCTCTACTCATCCAACTAGATCCTGTCTCATGCAATATCCCCGACTCATGCTCGAAAGCTGATGCTGTGCCGGGCCTGCTCACAAACCCCCGACTCATGTCCGAAGACTGACACAGCACCGGGATACGCGACAAAGATCTCGTCGAGTCAATCCCCTGGATTGAACTCCATCCGAGTCTGTTGCAACGCAAAGTTGCTCACCTCACTGTCTCGTCTCATGCAATATCCCCGACTCATGTCCGAAGACTGATACTGTGCCGGGGCTTGACAAACAAACCCCCGACTCATGTCCGAAGACTGACACAGCACCGGGATACGCGACAAAGATCCCGTCGAGTCAATCCCCTGGATTGAACTCCATCCGAGTCTGTTGCGATACAGAGTCGCTCACCTCATACATACCCTCATTAGCTTTACGTTCATTCATTCGTTCATTAATGCATGCACTCATTCGTTACATTCCTCTTTCATTATCTTCCACTTTACGTTACATACTACTTTCAATTCATTCATTAACGTTCAACGCAAAGCCCAGGGAAGACAAACATACAATAAATAAAAGGAACATACACATAATAATAAACATACATCATCACCATACAGGCATCATCATACATTCATGACACACATCCGACATACAATGCAATCACACACACCGCCAGGCATACCTCACACATAACATCATGCGCGTCATCATCGTCAACTCATCATCATACATCGTCTTACATTATCCATGCCCACTAATCATCTACAACCCCGAGGGTCCGAGTCTAAGTCCGCACTTTTCGAAAGTCGGATAATACTAGGGACATTCGGGCGTATGGACACCCTTCAGTCGTTTGGTCTCCCTGCGATATGCCCTTCATTCGGGTGATTAGACCTTCATTCGGGTGGCTAAACCTTCATTCGGGTGTCTAGACCTTCATTCGGGTGACTAAACCTTCATTCGGGTGTCTAGACCTTCATTCGGGTGACTAAACCTTCATTCGGGTGACTAGACCTTCATTCGGGTGACTAAACCTTCATTCGGGTGACTAGACGTTCAATCTCCCTCCATTCAGGTGACTGGCCTCCAGTCTCCCCCCCATTCAGGTGACTAGCCTTCAGTCACCCCCCATTCAGGTGACTGGCCTCCAGTCTCCCCTCATTCATGCGACTGAGCTCCAGTCTCCCCTCATTCGGGCGACTGAGCTCCAGTCTCCCCTCATTCCGGGGACTGAGCTCCAGTCTCCCCTCATTCGGGCGACTGAGCAGGTGACTGGCCTCCAGTCTCCCCTCATTCATGCGACTGAGCTCCAGTCTCCCCTCATTCGGGCGACTGAGCTCCAGTCTCCCCTCATTCCGGGGACTGAGCTCCAGTCTCCCCTCATTCGGGCGACTGAGCTCCAGTCTCCCCTCATTCGGGCGACTGAGCTCCAGTCTCCCCTCATTCGGGCGACTGAGCTCCAGTCTCCCCTCATTCGGGCGACTGAGCTCCAGTCTCCCCTCATTCGGGTGACTGGGCTCCAGTCTCCTCTCATTCGGGCGACTGGGCCTAGCTGATGCAGGATGGAGTTCATCCCGACTGCAGCCGAGGGTTTTCAGCCCCCAAACTCACCTAAACCCATTTTGAGCCCAAATCGACCATCCTAAGCCTTAGGGAAACATACCATGACCTCATTCGAGCATAACCACGTATGAAATCAAGCTCCAAACGCATCATACACATACACAAATGCATAAAAACGGGTTTACACCCAAAAACTCGAAAAATAGGGTTTCAGATGTGTTCCAGCCCCAAAATCATTCAAAAACGTGTAAAAGAGGGGTCCTAGAAGTCACCTTAGTAGCCTCCTCGGTTAGGGCTTCGATTTGACCCGCTATATGTCGATTTTGGCTCGCGAACTCGCTTGAACCAACTTTCTTCTTCTCTTTTTCCTCTTTCTCTCCTTCCTCTCTGATTTTGCAAGTATGGGAGAGGGTAAGGGCTGCCCTCTCCCTTAAATACCCCTCGTCCAATCGCCCGAGCTTCATGCGATTGGACCTTCAGTCGTCCAAGCTCTATGCGATTGAACTTTCCAGTCGTACGATTGGGCTCCAGTCGTGCGATTGAGCTTCAATCGCATGACTTCCATGCGATTGGACGCTCCAGTCGCATGACACTCCAAATTTAAAATTTCCGGGCGTTACAATTTCCAGTTCTTCTAATGGAACAACCAGTGATTCATCAGCAAGGCACTTCCTTAGGTTTGACACGTGAAACACATTGTGTACTACACTGAGTTGGTCAGGTAGGTTCAGTTGATAAGCCACCGAGCCAATCCGTTTGACAATCTCAAACGGCCCCACGTACCTAGGGTTTAGTTTCCCCCGTTTTCCAAAGCGTATTACACCTTTCCAGGGTGAGACTTTCAGCAGTACTTTGTCACCAACCTGAAACTCCAATGGCTTACGACGCTTGTCAGCGTAACTCTTTTATCGATCACGTGCTGCTGCCATACGGTTACGAATTTGCACGATCTTCTCAGTCATTTCGTGCACAAGTTCAGGTCCTGTAAGTTGGCTTTCTCCTACTTCTGCCCAACAGATAGGAGATCGACACTTACGTCCATACAGTGCCTCAAATGGAGCTGCCTTGATCGAGGTGTGATAACTGTTATTATAGGAGAACTCAACCAACGGTAAATGAGTTTCCCAGCTGCTGCCAAAATCAATTACACAGGCACGCAACATGTCTTCCAGTGTCTGGATCGTACGCTCACTTTGACCATCGGTCTGCGGGTGATACGCGGTACTCATATCCAGCCGCGTTCCCAATGATCGTTGTAATAATTGCCAGAAATGGGAAGTGAACCGAGCGTCACGATCAGAAATGATAGATATCGGCACGCCATGCCGAGAGACTATTTCCCTTAAATAGATACGTGTCAGCTTCTCCATTCAATCAGTCTCTCGGATTGCCAGAAAGTGTGCGGATTTCGTTAAGCGATCTACTATAACCCAAATGGTATCGCATCCGCTAGGAGTCCTAGGTAACTTCGTGACGAAGTCCATTGAGATCTGCTCCCATTTCCACACTGGAATTTCCGGTTGTTGGAGTAAACCGGATGGTCTCTGGTATTCTACCTTAACCTTGGAACAAGTTAGGCATCTGCTTACGTATGTGGCTATCTCTGCTTTCATTTTTGGCCACCAGTAAAATTCTTTCAGGTCCTGATACATCTTGTCTGAACCTGGATGGATCGAGTAACGTGACTTATGAGCTTCATCCATTATCAGCTCTCGCAAGTTCCCGTACTGTGGTACCCAGATCCATTTCATAAAATAACGGATTCCATCAGCTTTAATCTCCATCTGTTTCTCCATGCCTCGCATGGATTCTGCTTTGAGATTCTCCGTTTTCAAGGCCTCAGATTGAGCAGCTTTGATTTGCACTGGTAGGTCAGAGTGGATAGTCATTTGTAATGCGCGCACCTGACGAGGCTTTAGGGTTTCCTTACGACTAAGGGCATCGGCTACCATATTAGCCTTACCCGGATGGTACTTGATCACACAGTCATAATCATTGAGTAACTCTAACCACCGCCGTTGCCGCATATTCAATTCCTTCTGATTAAATATGTGCTGAAGGATCTTATGATCTGTATAGATCGTGCACATGGTTCCATATAGGTAGTGCCTCCAGATCTTCAAGGCAAACACTACAGCTCCTAATTCCAGATCATGCGTTGTGTAGTTCTTCTTATGCACCTTGAGCTGTCTAGATGCATAAGCTATGACTTGGTCACGTTGCATCAATACACACCCCAAACCTTGGATGGATGCATCACAGTAAACAACAAAGTCATCAGTTCCTTCTGGTAAGGCTAGGATTGGTGCGCTGCAGAGTTTGTCTTTAAGTGTCTGAAACGTTGTTTCCTCTTTGCTACCCCACTTATAAATTATTCCCTTATGAGTTAGGGCAGTCAAAGGTTGTGCCAATTTAGAAAATCCTTTGATAAACCTCCGGTAATAGCCTGCCAAACCAAGGAATTGTCGCACCTCAGTAGGCGTCTTTGGTGCCGGCCAATCCTTGATTGCTTTAATCTTTGAAGGATCAACATGTATACCCTTTTTATTCACTACGTGCCCAAGGAATTGCACTTCACCCATCCAAAAGTCACATTTTGAGAACTTTGCGTAAAGCTGTTCATCCCTTAGCAATTCCAGTATGGTTCTCAAATGTCCCTTATGATCTTCCTTATTACGGGAGTAGATTAGTATGTCATCAATGAAGACAATGACAAACTTATCCAGATAAGGTTTGCAGACACGGTTCATGAGGTCCATGAAAACTGCTGGGGCATTGGTCAGCCCAAAAGGCATTACGGTGAACTCGTAGTGCCCATAGCGTGTTCGAAACGCAGTCTTGGAGATGTCTTCCTCTCGAACCCTCAACTGATGATAACCTGATCTCAAGTTAATCTTGGAATAGTAGCTGGATCCTTGCAACTGGTCGAATAAATCATCAATGCATGGAAGTGGATACCTATTCTTGATTGTCACCTTGTTCAGTTCGCGGTAGTCAATACACATCCTGAAGGTTCCATCTTTCTTTTTAACGAAAAGCACTGGAGCTCCCCAAGGTGAAGAGCTGGGACGTATGAATCCTTTGTCTAACAACTCTTGCAATTGCTTAGACAGCTCTTGTAGTTCGTTCGGTGCTAGACGGTATGGCGCCCGAGCGATCGGAGTTGCTCCTGGTGCTAGTTCAATTTGAAATTCTACCTGTCTGTGTGGAGGAAGGCCAGGTAGGTCTTCGGGAAATACCTCAGGAAAGTCTCTAACAACAGGAATATCTTCAACTCGCCTTTCATCCGCCTTCGTTTCAGTAACAAGTGCCAATAAGGCAAGGTGTCCTTTTCTGAGACATTTCTGTGCCTTCAAATATGATATGATGCCGACCACCGCACCCACCTTTTCACCTTCCACTGTAAGAATTTCATCGTCCGAAATAGGTAACTTGATCAGCTTCTCCTTGCAAACGATCTCAGCATTATTCTGGGATAACCAATGCATCCCGACTACTACATCAAAGCTTCCTAGTGTGACGGGAATAAGATCTATGCTGAAAGTGTGTCCGGTTAAGCCTAGCTTACAGTTTTTAAACACTTGTGTTGCTGTTATCGTCCTACCATCGGCTATTTCTATGGCATACTTAGAACTCAAGTCAGTGGGCACCATCCCTAGTGTTTTACTAACCTTGGTGGACACATAACTCTTATCGGCACCAGAGTCAAATAAAACAGAGGCATAACACCCATTAATAGAGAATCTACCGGATACTACAGTAGGGTCGTTTCGAGCCTCACCTGAGCCCATGATGAAGACTTTGCCTCTGCCACCGCCACGATCATTGTTGTTGTCTTTGGGCTTATCAGCAGCACCATTGTTACCATTCCCTTTCAGTTTCGGACAGTCCCTTTTAAAGTGACCGGATTGTCCACATTCAAAACACACAATCTGATTGTAGTTCTGCTGCTGTTGAGGTGCCTTTCCCGAGAGGTTTACCCTGCAATACTTGGCAATATGCCCAAATTTTCCGCACCTCTCACAAGTGTTCCTTGTGCACTGCCCAGTATGATGGAACTTGCATTTGCTGCACTTTGGAAGATTTCCATGATAGCCGTCCGAATGAGAAGGTTGGGACGGATTAAACTTCTTGTGTTGAGGTTGATAAGTGGAGGATGAAGATTGCTTTCCGCTGGTATATGGTTCCCATTTCCTCTTGTTATTGTGGAAACCAGATGCAGCACCTCGCGGGGGCAGTTTACCCTGCGCGACAGCCTGGTCAGTCAACTTGTGGGCCAGTTGAACAGCTTCCTGAATGGTAGCTGGTCTAGCAGTGGTGACCATGCTCTGGATTTCAGGTACCAGTCCGTCGATGTATCTTTCAACCCGTTTGTAAGCCGGGTTAATCATAGTAGGGCACAGAGTAGCCAACTCGTGAGAACGAGTTGTGTAAGCTTCAATTTCAGAACCTACCATCTTCAGGTTCCAAAATTCGGTTTCCAGTTTTTGTATTTCATCTCGTGAACAGTACTCCTCTTTCAGCAGATTCTTGAATTCTACCCATGTTGTGGCGTTTGCAGCTTCGACGCCCAGCATCTGAACTTGCGTGTTCCACCAGCTCAGAGTAGCACCATCCAGTATGCCAGCAGCATATTTTACCCTATTCCCAGCAGGGCAGTTGCAGATTTCGAACACCGATTCTAGCTTTTCGAACCAACGGAGCAGTCCCACTGCTCCCTCAGTTCCATTGAACGGGTTAGGTTTGCAGTCCATAAAGGACTTGTAGGTGCAAGTCGGTTGACCAATAGGGTTCTGCTGTGGAGGGGGTTGGTTTGCCAACGCTGCGGTAATACTATGATTGATTATTGCTGCCAATTCTGCAGGCGTCAGTGAGATGTTACCTCTTCCACGTCCACGTCCTCTTCCAGACATTCTTTACATTACCAAATATCAAAAGCTATCAGTCATATGAAAATAGTCCTTTTGTCTTGGAATGAAAAGGAAGAGAAATTCAAAGATTTAAAGAAATAGACAAGCTAGAGAATCAGTCCGAATCTGAGGGATTAACAAAAATGTCATGGTTTGAATTTCGTCCTAATTCAAGGTAAGTGTGAGCATTTCTACAAGTAGAACTGATAAATAGTTTCCACATCAGTGGCTATGTTCTATGAGAACCAAGGCTTTTCTTGCTCAACGTGTAGGAATGATGACTTATACTGACTACAATGTTACCACCCGACCAGATTCACCGGACTTAGCATGCACGACAAATTACAATTACGTGTGCACCCGTAATGGTAATTTGCTTTGCATGATCACCCCGGTTCCTCCTATCAGGCTAACATATCTTGTCAAGCATAGTGGTCATCAATGATAGAAGTACCAAATATGTATGTATTATATCGGGGTCGATCAATCAAAGTATACATAAGGATCAGTAAAGTTTGGGAATCATTGACACGCCAAGGTAATTCGACCCATTTGTCTTAAAGACCTGTGTATTGACCATAGTTTATCACTCATCCCAGAAATCCCCAGGTAAGCATACCAGGTCTCGCAATGAGATTTATGCGATATGCTTGCCTTAGCCCGAGGGCCTTTTGCCAGGAAATCCAGAATACAGGTGTCTATGTGTCACACAAATCATGAAGAACATTTAGGCGATGTCAAATGCACACAAACTCTCCCGTGACTCACAGCAACTCCGAGTCACCATCCCGGTAGCCATATGCTCACAGGGATATGTTAAAGCAAAAATTCTTAGGCAACTAATTTAGTAGGCATAGCTTAGTAATCTATGTGTGTGTAACTAATGCAAATCCAGCTATAGTCTAAAATTCGATGCAAATGAGATGCAAAGTTCATTTTAGTTCGCTATAACTAATGCTCTGATACCAATCTGTCACACCCTTAGAATCCACTAACGGGGTTTTACCGTCAGGCGTGTGACACAACCAGGATCTCAGATAAGCATCAGTTACACCAAATGACTCGATAATTACAAATCATATAAGTTGTTTAATTTTAATGAAACAAACCAAATATATTTAAGTTGTGCGGAAGCGAAAACAGGAAAACATTTAACAATAGTTTTGGAACACGCAAACACGCGTCCAATCCAATTTATGTAAAGTAAATGCTAATTAAATCTTGAAAACAGTTTGAGATGAACGCGGAGTGACATGCAGTGGATGCTGTGCTCCTAGACGTGCCACATCAATGTCCTGAGAGAAAACATGCAAAAATCTCAGTACAAGACTGGTGAGTTCACAGGTTATTAGAAAACAGTAAGTATTAGTAATGAAATTCCCGGATTATGTAATCCAATAAGTATCAGTAATGAAATCCCCGGATTATGTAATCCGATAAGTATCAGTAATGAAATCCCCGGATTATGTAATCCGATAAGCATCTGTAATGAAATCCCCGGATTATGTAATCCGATAAGTATAATGAAATTCCCGGATTTTGTAATTAAAGCATATAGTGGGTAGCTAATCCATAATGATCACTATGTGTATGAAGTCGCGACCGAGCTGACATGTAATCAAATAATAAAGTAGGCCCGATTGTAGATCACACACCACTACCTTTAACAGGCTAACTGTTCACCCGTTTGCGAACGTTGTGCTAGCGCGACTAGCCCGGGTGGGGTATGTCAATCCCAGTAGATCTACTAACAATCACCTCGCTATTTGCATATTAACGGTCCGAAGGGCAAAGTATAACACCATAGTTTCAAGTATATGCAGTATTACAAAAACCCAATGTAATGTAACGTTTATGAAAACAACATGTTTCTCTCCCCCAAAAAGAGTATAAATTAAAGTGGGGCTGTAAACTCACCTTGATTGCGTTGCAAAGAAATAATGTTCGCACGACGATTAGAATTTCAGTTAACCTGTGTTTCGTTTAGTATGAACATAGTTAATGTTAGTTATTATCTACGAGTTTATAATATGAACATAGTGTTTCAGTTAACCTGTGTTTTGTTAGAATATGGATTAAGGTTTTGATAGAATTATGTGTTTTGTTTAAGTAATTAGATTTATAAAATAAATATCATATTTCTATTTGGTAAATTATTAAGTGTTTTATAAACGAATTTTGATGTAACGATGATGTTCAACATGTAACTAAGTCCGTATGATTACCGAAGAATAATTACAAAAATATTATTCTAAACCGTTCGTTTAAAGTATATTTTATAAAATAAATCATATTTGTAAATAATTTGGTAAACTTTAATATAATCCAGAAAATTATTTAACGCTCAAAAATATAAACAAGATTTATAAAAATTATTTTTATAATTTTTATAATTTTTCTGTAATTTTTAAAAGTCCAAAAAGCCCTTAAAAAAATAAAAAGAGGTTGCCCGGGTTCGAACCCGGGACCTCTCGAATTGAACTTGGACAGGGAACCGGTGAACCAAGGCCGCAGCCGCGGTATTCCTTGGTTTCAATTTCTTTTAAACACACCCGGAAGTCCTTTCCCCCAAATCAAGAACCCTAAATCGATTATGGATCAAATTGAAGCACCAATCGCTACTGTTAATGCAATTAATTATAGGGCTTTTGATCCCTATGAGAACCGAGCATGTAGATGCATTTAATTACCTGATTTGAAGTTATATGGCTGATGAACACTCGATGAGCAGTCGCGACCGTGGCTTGATTCCAATTCGTGTGCAAATGTTTATGTAAATCAAATTAACTTCGTGTGAAGATTCGTGTGATGCTCTAGTTGCAAAGCCCTATGTTAATTTGGATGTAAATCACTCGGATGTTGGGTTTCGACAAGGTTGCAGGTCGCGGGTAATGGTGGTGTTTGAATGAGATGTTAATGCATGTTTTATACGAAATTGGGTACAGTGGAACACTATAATCGGTCTAACTTTAGTTTGTGCGCCATTAATTTGATTTTAAATTTTGATCAGTGGCGATCGTGGCCGGTTCTTTTGGCCGAAAGTTGAGTGAGTGGTTTAGTGGCAATTCGCACTCGTATTATTGAATTGAAAGTTGTCCCACGTTCGAGTCATCCATTGAAAGGTGTCGGGAACTTTAATTAGGTAAAAATCGCGTTTGTTGGTCGGTTTTGGCTCTCACCGGAGAGCTAGCCGGAGGTGGCCGGACGGGGAAGAGAGGGCTACGGGTGGGGGGTTGGGTGTTTTTAAAAAATTACACAATTGGTCCCTAGGGTTTTATAAGGTTATTATTTCAGGCTGAAAGTTTCTAAAATAAGTTTTAAAATTACATTTTAACCCCCCTAAACTTTTATAAAACAAAATTATTATTATTATTATTATTATTATTATTATTATTATTATTATTATTATTATTATTATTATCCTCACAAAATAGTAAAGTAAATTAATTCGCGCTAAACGGAGAAAGTTATTTTTAATAACATTAACCGAAAAAAAAATTCGGGTTGTCACACAATCATTCCTCTTGACCATGGGTTTATTAACAATATTATAATTAACAATAAATCTGTTCTATATTTATTTGTATTTGTATCTTTGTATTTGATTTAGTTTCCCTTATTATGCTCATAGTTTGTTAGGTTATCTTTGTATATATATTGACTCAATGAATAGAATCAAGGAACTAAGAATTCTCAGCATAACATGGTATCAGAGCCACTGCTTTGAACCTTGAAGAAGTCACCGCAGCCGTAGCAAGCTTCGGTTCCTGCCGCCGACGACTTCCTGTCTTCAAGGAGGGGCTCGCTTCCTCCGATTCCTTTGACCCAGCCATGGCAGATAACAAGGATACTCACGAAGAACCCCGCAACAAAGCACCCCAACCCCTTCATCCGGTCTATATAGTCACGGACATTCAAAAGAAAGTCCGTGTTCTTGACGGGAAGAAGGTGTCGTATTCTTCGTGGGTAAAATTGTTTCACCTCCATGCTCGTGGGTATAAAGTCTTACACCACATCGACGGTACCGATCCACCGGCACCCACCGACCCCAAGTTTGAATCTTGGAGTGAAGTTGATGCGATCGTTTTACAGTGGATTTATGGCACCCTCTCGGACGAGCTGCTAGTTCGTGTACTGGAACAGGACACAACTGCTCATAAGGCCTGGTTACGTGTCAAAAACATCTTCTTGAACAACAAGGGCTCTAGGGCGGCTGCCCTGGAACAAGCTTTCACCAACCTGACTCTCAAATCCATGTCTTCTCTTGAAGAATACTGTCAGAAATTGAAATCCTTGGCCGACCAGTTAGCCGACGTCGAGTGCCCGGTGAACGATAGTCGGCTGGTTCTCCAACTGGTCCGCGGCCTTCCCCTGGAGTTCGATGGTGTCGCATCTCAGATCAATCAGACTCTTCCAGCGTGGGAGGCTGCGTGCAACATGCTCCACCTGGAGCTCGATCGACAAAAAGCTCGGGAGCCGGCCGCCACTCCTGCTGTCGCAGCCGCCGCCGTTCACCCCTCCCCATCGCCCTCCTCTCGGCCGCCCTACCCAATGCCACTGCCGAATCTACCTGGCTACGTAACCTGTTACTTGAACTATTTGTACATACACGGGAGGCTACTATCATTTTCTGTGACAACATCTCTGCCGTGTACCTCTCCGACAACCCGGTGCAGCACCAGCGTACGAAACATATTGAGATCGACATTCACTTTGTCCGTGACAAGGTACGCATTGGTCACATTAGAGTGCTACACATCCCTGCGGACTACCAATATGCGGACATTTTCACCAAGGGCCTTCCACGTCAACTATTCACCCGATTCAGAGACAGTTTGTGCCTTCGCCCGTCTACAACTCAAACTGCGGGGGCGTATTAACAATATTATTATTAACAATAAATCTGTTCTATATTTATTTGTATTTGTATCTTTGTATTTGATTTAGTTTCCCTTATTTGTATAGTCTGTTCTCAGCATAACATGGTTAAGTCAATAACAGGTTTTATGATAATAATCAGATTAAGGCAACAACAGGTATATTGGCATCAACAATAGAAGGAAAGAATAGGGTGTTCTTAAAGAATTCCAGCAAACAATTTTTACAGGCAGCAACAAACGAATTAGGGCAACAAGCTGAAGCAAGATCAACAATAATTGTGTCCAATCAATTGAGGGCGGTAGATTTTTTTGAAGATTATTTGGTATATCTCTTTATTTCTAGCCTTAAACCCGAAATCAATGAAGTTCTCAAACCACATCATAATATCGATAGAAGTTTAAAATTGAAGGATGCATTTTTCAAGGCTAAGATACAAGAAATGGTGTTGGAATTAGATTCAATCAAGACCAGATAACAAGAACAGGAGTGTTGACAATGGATACGAGCCAGTCTTATGAACTTGTAATTTTGGAATTTGATGAAGTAAAAGGTATAAATGTGAATGGTCGCAAATTCAAAATCTGATGATTCACCAAAACCAACTGAAGTAGATAATTTCATTCTTCAACAGGAAGATAGTCATATGGTTATTTTGGATGTTGAAAAGGATTATGATGTTACTAAATTTGATAAAGAAAATAAAAATGATAACATAAATGATCCTGTTAGTGTTGATCTTCAAATGACATTCTGGACAAAGATCAATATAAGAATGATACTGTAAACAAATGAACAAGAAGAATGAAGAAGTGAACAAGAAGAATGAAGAAGATGAGAGCGGCTGTGAATCAGAACTATCGATCTTGAGAACCCTAAAATGGAGCTTCTAATTTAAAGACAAAAACTTTGTTGAAATGACATAGCAGCCCTCCATAATCTCCAGAAGACAGCAAAGACCCACGAACATATAAACCTGCACAAACTTAACCCAGAAATAAGAAACCTTTGATTTGAAAAAGGAAATACCTTTTTAACACCCCCCTTCAAATCAAATGGTAAACATGTCAATCATACCAAGTTCTTTACAAAAAAACTTGTGTTGACTAATATCCAAACCTTTTGTAAAACCATCAGCCTTTTGAAAGGCAGATTTTATGCTTAAAACTTTAATAATTCCTTTAGCAACCTTTTCTCTAAGAAAGTGTAAATCTAACTCAAAGTGTTTTGTTCTTTCATGAAAAACAGGGTTGGCTGCTATAGCAATAGCAGCCTCATTGTCACAAAAAACTTTTACAGGTAATGTGATTTGAAGTTGTAACTCAGATAAAAGATTTTGTAACCACATAACTTCACAAACCACAGAGCATAAAGCTCTGTATTCAGATTCAGCCGAGGAGCGAGAAACAATAGCTTGTTTCTTGCTTTTCCAAGAAATAAGAGAGCCTCCCAAATAAACACAAAAACCCGTCACAGATCTACGGGAGATAGGACACTTGCCCAGTCAGAATCAACATATGCGACCAATGATAACTCATCATTTTTCTTAATCAAAATACCACTACCAGGGGATAGTTTTAAGTATCGCAATAATCTTAAAGCAATCTGAAGGTGGGCATTAGTTGGGGCATGCATAAATTGACTTAGATATTGAACAGCATAACTAATATCGGGACGAGTCAAGGAAAGGTAAATTAACTTTCCAACAAGTTTTTGATACCCAGAAATATTTTCTAGAACAAGATCTGTAGACTTGGTTTTTGAGGATATAACAAAACTTTATTCAATAGGAGTATTAACTGGTTTACACCCAGAATATCCAAACTCATTTAACAATTCAAGACAATATTTTCTTTGATTTAAATTAATTCCATGTTCAGAATACAAAACTTCTATGCCCAGAAAGTACTTAAGGACACCTAAGTCTTTTATTTTGAAGTCCTGATTCAAAAAAGCTTTTATTTTGTCAATTTCATTTAAATCATTTCCAGTTATAATCATGTCATCAACATAAACAAGAATAACAACAAAAGTGGATGCATTAGATTTAATAAACAAAGAATGATCACATTGACTTTGCACATATCCATGATTGCATAAAACACCAGTCAACTTTTCATACCATTTGCGAGGGGCTTGTTTGAGCCCATATAGAGACTTTATTAACTTACACACACGGGTTTCAGATTTAGAATAATAACCTTCGGGAGGTGTCATATAGACATCCTCGGTTATACTACCATATAAGAAGGCATTGTTTATATCAAGTTGAAATAGAGACCAGCCATGGTTAACAGCCAAAGTGATAACAGTTCTTATGGTTACCATTTTGATAACCGGAGAAAATGTTTCATCAAAGTCTAAGCCTTCTCTTTGACTGTAGCCTTTGGCTACTAACCTGGCTTTATATCTCTCTATTTCACCATTAGATTTATATTTAATTTTATAAATCCATTTGCATCCTATAGGTTTTCTACCAGCAGGTAAGTCAACAAGTTCCCAAGTTTTATTTTTGTGAAGAGCTTCCATTTCAAGATTCATTGCATGCACCCAATTTATATCTTTAACAGCTTCATTAAAACAGGAAGGTTCAACAGACTTATTCAGGTTGGAAATAAAGCATAAATTTTCCTTAGATAAATGAGAGTAATTAACTACTTTTTCTAACCCATATTTAACTTTCCCTTCAATTATGTAGTCTTGCATCTTTTTAGGAAGAGTAGATTGCCTAGAGGATCTCCTTGGCTCAACAGGGACAGAATTGGGACCCTCAGAAGAGTCAATCTCTTCATTAGTAATACCAAAATCACCAGCCAAGCCACTATCTGAACTGGATGAGGTGGAGGGTTGCTGGTTTGATAACTCAGCTTCGCCATTCACACCTTCCATTTCAGCAGGCTGCTGAGAGTTAGCAAAACTTTGAGACATCACCCTCTCCTCATCATCGGGAACATTTGTACTTGAGATGTTTTGGATGTCGATATTGTCAAAAAAATTAAGGTTATTTAAGTTTTCATTAATAGTTCTAAAGTAAGATTTATCATTTGGATTTTGTTTAAAAGGAAAAACTTCTTCATAGAATTTAACATCTCGAGAAAATAAGCTGATTTTATTATCTAGACTCCAAAGTTTATACCCTTTTTTTACATTAGAATATCCAATTAAAACACATTTTTCAGAACGACTTGAAAATTTGTCATGGTTATGAAGTACAGTACAAAAACAAAGACAACCAAAACTTCTCAAGTGATTTAGAGAGGGACTAAAGCCAAACATAACCTCATAGGGACTCTTACCTAATAAGACAGATGAAGGGGTCCTGTTTATTAAATATGCAGCCGTTAGTACACATTCAGACCAAAAATTTAAGGGAACACCTCCTTGAAACATCAAGGACCTAGCAACATTGAGAAGGTGTCTATGCTTCCTTTCCACTATGCCATTTTGTTGAGGGGTATGAGTGCAAGACGTTTGATGAATTATCCCTTTTGATTCAAGGAAAGATGTTACTTGTTTATTTACAAATTCAGATCCGTTGTCACTTCTGATAGTCTTAATGGATTTGTCAAACTGAGTTTTAAATAATGAGAAAAATTTTGTTATACATTCATAGACCTCATCTTTTGTTTTTATAAGATAAACCCATACAGACCTTGAAAAATCATCAACAATTGTTAAGAAATATTTGAAACCTTCTTTACTAGTGACTTTATATGGACCCCATAAATCAAGGTGAACAAGTTCACCAATTTCTTTAGAACAGTGATTACTAAGTGGAAAGGGAGCACGATGTTGCTTGGCTCTATGGCATATTTCACAAGGAGAGGGAGCAATTTTATCATTAATTTGAAGAGAATCTTTTAGAACAGATAAGACATGATCAGCAGGGTGACCTAACCTATTATGCCACATATTCACCTTAGACAAGTTGCTGAAACAGACAGGAACAGAGTTTTGATCTTTGTCAAAAAAATAGAGACCATCAAATTGACTACCAGTCGCCTGGACTTTCTTTGATTTCAAATCCTGAATGTAGCAGGAATTTTCATTAAATATAATTTCAAGATTGTTATCCCTAGTTAGTTTAAAAACAGATAGAAGGTTGACATAGAATTCAGGAACAACAAATACATCAGTCAGCATAATACTATTTGTTAATTTTAGATTCCCAATTTTTGTAATTTTAGCACATGTGCCATTAGGGTGGCTAACAGTCATATTGTATCCAGATACGTCGACACAATTAATCATGTTTTTGTCAGATTTTATCATGTGTTGATTTGCTCCTGAATCAACCACCCAACCATTTTCAAATCTAGAATTGGACAAAGATGAACATCCAAAGACACCTAAGGATGACTGAACTAGACGTGATTGATCTGATAACTTACCTCCTGTACCAGGAGTGTCACCAGATTTATCATTAATCAGACCAATAAGTTTAGCGATTTGCTCCTGTGACAAGGTCAAGGGAGACGAAGATACAGCAGCAGTTTTAGCATTGGATGAGGAGGCACCATTGAAATTCCCAGGTTTATTGGTCTGATTATTGATTTTTTTCTTGTAATTTGGAGGATATCCAACAATCTCATAACATCTATCAACAGTGTGACCCAACAAATTACAATGAGTGCATTTTAGATTCGGATTCGGTCCTCTTCCAACCCTTTTTTTATTGTCAAAGGTCTGGTTTGGTTTAGAAAAGAAGCCAAGATTTTGACTTTTTGGTCCAGAGGAGGATCCACCATTTCGGTGAGATTCTTCTCTGGAAACAATTGAGAAAGCAGTTTTAATTGTTGGAAGAGGATCTCTTGTTAATAGACTAGATCTAACAGGTCGGTATACATCATCAAGACCCATAAGAAATTGCATAAGTTTGATGAGATGATTAAAATCATTGAACTCTTTAGATGCATTGCAAGAACAAGAGGGTAGTTGTATGATGGCATCAAATTGTTTCCACATAGTGTTTAGTTTGTGATAGTATTCAGAGACAGATGAGCCATTTTGAGACACAGAGTTTATCTTTTGATACAAGTTATAAACGACTGATCCATCAATTTTATCGTACGTTTCCTTCAAATCAGTCCAGACCTCTGATGCAAGTTTTGAGAACACTTGGCCAACATACAACTCCTCCGATATAGAGTTCAATATCCATGACAGAACCACAGAATTACATCTATCCCATTGATTTGCAAGTATAGGGTCAGTTTTAGATTTTTCACATTTACCATCAATGAATCCAAGTTTGTTTTTAACTTGTAAAGCCAATTTTATTGAACTAGCCCATACAGTGTAATTTTCAGTTCCTTTTAGTTTCATTGTAACAATGGTAAGTGTATTAATATCATTAGCATGAAGATACAATGGATCACACACATCAAGTTTACTAATCTGAGTACTCGAAGCAGTAATATCAATGACAGGACCAGAATCAGCCATAATGACAAAGCAAGTAATGAATGATAGCAAGCAAGCACACGCAAGAAGATCAACCAAGAGCTAGATCCAGGTTTTCACACCTTTCACAGGAAGGCAGATCAAGGATTAGCTCAAGATGATATGAAGACACACAACAAAATGTAATAGCACGCAGCGTGATGCACAACTAACACACAGAACAAATCGTAATGCAGTACAGATACCGGTACCCCTAACCCGGTCAAACAATGACTAATGATAAGATTCAACAATGATGCAAAACAGAAAATTAATAGAGAGGAAAGATCTCACAGCGGGGCAGTCCCTGTTTTTCAGGGAATCCAAGAAGGGATGCAACACGTAACCTTCAAGGGTTACTATGTTACATCAGAAAATCAACCTCAACTCCAAAGTGCAGCCCAAATCATTAGCAACACCAAGTACAATATCTTCTGGGAGGGAAACTTCTGGGAATCGAGGAGCAAGTGATACTCAACCAGTTCAAAAAGCACCCATATCAAAGTGGCAAAACCAAGAACACCAGCAGAAACTTTCTTGTCCTTCCACAAAAATATATCAGCAGCTTTTCCAAAATGGATAGAACCCAAAGACCAGCAATCACAGCGAGAAATTTCTTCAAATCTTTGCCTGAAGCAATGTTCCTAAGGATCGCCAGAGCTTGGTTGATTTCAATCCTGATAGCAGAAGCAACACCGAGCAGTGTAAGCTGCTGTTGCGTAAACCACAGCAGCTACAGGGGTTCGAACAACGTGATGGAACCAGCGAGCCAGCGATGATGGCGTACGGGAGGATGGCGTACGGGTACGGTGGCAGCGGAACCACGATGATGGCGTACGGGTACGGTGGCAGCGGAGATCGCTCAAGATGGAACCAGCGACGATGGCAGTTACACGGAGGAGACGATGATATCAGATCCCGGTTTCAGAGCTCGGCTGTTGCGGCGCTTCTTGAGGCTGTAAAACACCAGAATATCAGCGGAAGTCACGCGTACCAGAGCCAAGGCTCTGATACCATGTAAACAAATGAACAAGAAGAATGAAGAAGATGAGAGCGGCTGTGAATCAGAACTATCGATCTTGAGAACCCTAAAATGGAGCTTCTAATTTAAAGACAAAAACTTTGTTGAAATGACATAGCAGCCCTCCATAATCTCCAGAAGACAGCAAAGACCCACGAACATATAAACCTGCACAAACTTAACCCAGAAATAAGAAACCTTTGATTTGAAAAAGGAAATACCTTTTTAACAGATACTTTCATTAGAAATATGATTTTTGAACCTGGTGTGGGGGCATCAGGAAATAAGGAAAAGAATTTAGTCTCCTTGCTTTTGCCTGTTATAATAGTCATGGCTCAAGTGGAAGCGGAGTCGAATACAAATAGGTATAGGGTGATGCAATGGAGTTTCCTTTTTGACCATCATGTTAGTTTTAGGAATTATGTTAAAGTCTTGGGTTTAACATTAGTATTTGTTTCATGAAAAGAGAAGAAACAAATAAAATGAGAAGATACTAATTGGGTTGGTACTCTAGATCGTAGAGTATTGTGATTACCAAGATTACTATACAATTAACAGATAAAAAAGGACTGGTAAGTTGGTATCATATTTATGTTAATAGGCAAATAACGGGGTTAATCTATACCGAATGGTGCTAGTGATTTGGAATGATTTTAAGCCATCAACACATCATGTTTTGTTTTTGATGTTTGAGCAAACATCAACATCATTGTCTAAGCTGGAATCATCACCATCAAGGGAAGTAATAGCTGAACATGAAATATGTAATCTTTTTATGGTTACTACAAAAGTTGTTTTTAGGAAATATTGACTTCTCATTTTTTGATTAGGGCAAAGCATCATAGGGTTGTCAAATGGACAAACAAAATTCTAGTTCAAGTGATTCTACTCAACAGTTGTGTATGGCTAGTTGCATAGGTATACCGGCCTTTGCCAAATGATGCTAAAGATGAACACCAAAGTAACGGTAGTAATGCGGTTGCAGGTAGGGGCGAAGGACCCCCTCTTTTTTTTCGTTAGTAGTCTTAATTTTTAGACGCGTAGTGAATTTTTTTTATACCGCGCTCGCCTCCCCCAGCCCCCACCCTAAAAAGATTATACATATGTAAAAAAGTTACAATTATTACAAATATTTATATCTATTAAAATTTTTAAAAATAATAAGAAAACTTCATTTACTTAATTAGTTGGGCTCATCTATTTAATATTTGTATAATAATTAAATAGGCTTATGGAGTTAGGCTCATCTATGATCTATCTAAACAAACACTCATATTGTAATTGGCTGCAACAACCCAGCCCGTTAGCTTTGTTATTGTTTGAGACTTGAGAGACCAATGAACATGAACAGGCAATGGCACCCTTCGATCTTCAATCCTGCCATTGATGTGTTGCATACCCGACTATTACGCCCCTACCGCCCCTGTGTTGTGTCCCTGCCTCTTTGATCTTCAGTTCTTCATTCACACCTGCTTTTTGGTCCCTGGCTTGCCATTTTTGGTCGCATAAAGCAAAAAACATCACGATCCGAAGGCCGCTGCAATGCCACTGTTGTGCCATAACTCACACGCCTACAGCCCTAAACAAAATCACTAAGGTCGGTTTATTTTATTATCCAAGTTTTAATTGTTCAAGTTTTGTTAGAAATTATAATTGATTGAATGTAATTGGAATTTAGGATCTAGGGTTTTTTTATTGTTATAGTTTTTATGATTTATGAATGATTAAAATTTGATTTAAAGGATTCTAGACAGTTGAATGTAAACAAACAAACAAACAAACATACCCAGTGTATCCCGCTGGAGGGCAGGGTCTGGGAGGGGTATATGGAGGTCTGTCTTTCCTCTATCTAGAAAGATAGAGAGACCGCTTCCGAAGAGACCCCCGACTCGTTAACAAAGTCAACAACAATAACAATCATAATACAAAGCATACAACACACATATATATCACATAAAGGATTAGATAAAGCATACAACACAAAGATATATATCACAAAGATATATATCACACAAAGATATAACAAAGTCAATAACAATAACAATCATAACAAAAACGGCATGTAACACCCAAAGAGGGTATATGAGGAAAACTGCACCTAGCGAGTGTGGTCCGGCCATATATCACCGTATACCCTTCCCACCCACATAACCCACTAAAAGTCTTTAATCTTAATTCTACGCCTCCACTCACTCCTATCCTCGATCATGTTCTCAGAAAGATGCAAGTCTATCATATCCCGCCTAATAACCTCGTCCCAAGTCAACCTAGGTCTACCTCTACTCCTCCTACCCTCTAAACTGATGTTCTCTACTGCTCGGACAGGTGCTGCCATCGTTCTCCTCTTCACGTGCCCAAACCATCTTAATCTTCCCTCTCTTATTTTTTCTGTGATAGAAGCCACCTCTAGCCTCTGGCGAAAGACGTCGTTTCTTATCCGATCCAATCTTGTATGTCCACACATCCACCTCAGCATTCGCATTTCTGTGACCTCTATTTGTCTCTCGTGTGATTTCTTTATGGCCCAACAGTCTGTGCCGTATAACATAGCTGGGCGTACTGCCACTCTGTATAGTTTTCCCTTTAGTTTGGCTGGGAACCTCTTATCACACAAAATCCCTGATGCTGCTCTCCACTTGCACCATCCTGATTGTACACGGTGTGCTACATCGCTATGTATCTCTAGACAGTTAAATGTATGACTAATTATTGATGTTATGTTGAATTTAGATTGATGGAAAAGGGGAAAACTATTAAATATTTTTTAAAAAGAAAGGTTGTTGGTGAAGAAATTGATGATGCAAATCATGAGTAATGTCAAAAAAACCCTCAACTAATGAGTTGGAAAAACATGAAAAATCAACTAGAGCATCATGCTTCTAAAATTCCTTTATCAAAAAAATCAAATGCTAACCAAGTTGATCTTAATAATCTTGAAAGAGACCCAGCTAAATGAAAACAATTATGGGATTATCTAGTTAGTTTGAGAGAACAAGTAAGATGAGCTTATTTGTATTTGGGACCTTTCCAAATTCGTCTCGAAGAGTATCCTAAAGATCGAAAGAATCGTAGATTTAATACTCTTGGTTCAAGATTTTCCCTAGTTGGTTAGAGTAATCTCCAACAACAAATGCTTCGTAGTGTCTTCTATGTTATTTGTTTAATGATAAATCAAATGTATGCAATGGTTATGATGCATATACAATTAAATTTTGATAATTGTAAAAAAGTTAATGATGAGAAAAACTATGCATACCTAATACAAATGTATGCAATGGTTGTGATGCATGTACAGTTAAAGAATTTAATAATTGGAAAAAAGTTAATGATGAGAAAAACTATGCATACTTAAACCATATTGGTTCTTCACAACATTGAAAATTTGTTGAGTCAATCAACACATATTGCGAATGTCTTTGCTAAGCAAAGTGAGGATCTAATATTGAAGAATCGTTTACGTTTGAAAGCTTTAGTTGATGTAGTGTAGTGGTTGACATTCCAAGCTTGTGCTTTACGAAGATATGATGAATCTTCTCTTTCAAAGAATCGAGGTAATTTTCTTGAATTACTACAACTTCTAGCTTCTTATAATGATGAGGTTGCAAAAATAATATTAAGGAATGCTCCTTATATTTCAAAGTATACTTCTGGATACATTCAAAAAGAAATTTTTAGTATTATTGCAAATAAAGTTCGAAAGCATATTCGTAACGAAGTGGGGGATTCATACTTTTGTCATGGTTGATGAGTCACGAGATAAGTCAAAAAAGAGGAAATGACCATAGTTTCGAGATTTGTTGCTGCAGAAGAGATTATACGAGAAAGGTTATTGGACATGGTTCATGTAAGGGATACTTTATCATCAACCTTGTAAACAAGTATATGGAGACAACTTTTGTCGTATCAATTTGATGTTAGTAAATCAGTGATCAAGGTTATGATGGTGTTAGCAACATGAGAGGGGAATGGAACGTCTTACAGGCACTTGTTCTTAAGGATTGTCCTTATGCATATTATGTTCACTTCTTTGCTCATAGGTTAGTTACTTGATTATTTTTCTATTCTTTTCTTTGGTTTGACTACATACTCTTTAATGTTTGATACAGTTTTTTTTTTGCTCACAAGTTATAACTTACCTTGATTTATGCTTCAAAAGAATTTATTCCCATACATCAATTTTTTTACAAATTTAGTTTCTATTATTAATGTAGTTTGTGCTTCTAGTAAGCATCATGATGAACTACAAAAGGCAAGGGATGATGAGGTTAAGAATTTATCGGAATTAGGTGAAATCAATTCGGGAAAAGGATTGAATCGAATTTGGACTTTAAGAAGACCCGACGATACACGTTAGGGTTCTCATATTAACTCTATTTGCAGTTTACTCAAGATGTTTGATGTCACTCATGTTGTTCTGCGAGAAATAATTGAAGATTTATCTCATACTATTTTTTTCTCAATGTGGAGATGCAGCTTACAGTCACTTCTAATCATTTGAGTTTGTATTTATTCTTCACTTGATAAAGGAGATAATGGGAAGAACCGACACACCATTTCAAGCTTTATAAAAGAAATCCTAAGATATCTTTAATACCATGTAGTTAGTTTCATCAACAAAGATTAGTTTAGATGATTTAAGAAAGAATGGATGTGGTTCTTTTCTTACACTAGTTACCTTTTTGTGAAATGCATCAAATAGAAATGTTGGATATAAACGCTTTATATTCTTATACTCGGTATCGACCTCCTAAAGATCTTCATGTTGCGTTTGAACATTATTACCTAGTAGATCTATTTACATCCACATTAGATAAACAGTAACATGATTTAAATAGTAGATTCAATGAGCGTGCAATGAAGTTGTTTTCTCTTACTTCAACTTTAGTTTCAAAAGAGATGGTTGTTGTTCAGATTTATCTTATTGCTGAAAAGTATTATCCTGGAGATTTTACAGACTAGGAGAGGATTCAGTTAAGATATCAATTGGAGATTTTTATTGATGAAAACATAAAGGATATCATGCTAAGTGGTGTAGCAGACTATTTTTGATCTATGCAAAAATCTTGTGGAATCTAAGAAACGCTAGACATAGTATTTGATTGATAGAGTGTTCGGCTAGTCTTGACACTTTCGGTTTCTACTGCAACAAAAGAAAAGGGATTTCCAACAATGAAAATATTCAAGAATCACCTTCATAATAATATGTCAGATGAATAATCCGGTGATTTACATAGAAAAAGAAATAGCTGAAAGCTTTGATTCGAAATGCATAATTGATGATTTCAAAAATCTTAAAGGCCGTTGTACTAAGTTGTAATTCTTCTTTCAGGTAATCACCTTTCTCTCACATCATCATTTTTATGTCTTCTTTTTTATTTTTTGTGTAAGATCAGCCCTTTGAATGAAAAATATAAATTAAATGTTTATAGTTTTTATTGTTTGACCTGACCCGACCCTAACTGAACCGAATCGCCGGCCCCCGGCGCGCCACTGGTTGCAGGATTTTTAATAGCAGCTCATTCTTCTTGGCAGCAAGCTTTTTTATGTTTCTAGTTGGAGTAGTGATATACTAATAAGTGAGACCTTACAATGGGGAAATTTTGTTCTAGTCCAAAGCTTGTGGTCAACGGTTGACATGCTATAAGTCAACTATAATTCCAATTGGGTTTGGTTGATGCTATGAGACTAAGGATGATCGAAAGAGCTATTTGGAAATTGGAAAATACATATAATATGGAATTGTGATGATATTTGGATGTTGGGCAACTATAATAAATGTCGTTCATGAAGAAGCAGATTGTATGAAATTATAGGAGTACAACTAGAACAGAACAATGATAATTTTCTTTTGTTATGATTCTTGAGGACAAGAATCTTTGTGGGGGAGTATTGTTAAATATCAAATAGTAGAGGAGTTATATTGTAGTTACTTCATAGTATAGCATATTTCTTGTTAGTTGTAATTTGGTTGTGTACTTCATCACAGATCGAACCATAATGAAGCTAGCGAATGATTTTGAGATTAATCTCCTTTTTTCGCTCTTGATGTTTTTGATCACCAATTGTGTTCGTAACAAAACATTCAAGGCTTTTGTGCTGAGAACATGATGAAAGCTTGCTGAACTTTGCATGTGTAATTTGTGAAACCACAGGATTTGACCAAGTCTTCAATCTCTTCTTCTATTAAGTAGTTATAATCCCCAGCAATCCTCTGCCATACAACAAAACCAATTGCAGATAAAAATCAATGATAATGAAACATATATGTGACTAGGTTTACAAAATTTAAGATATATAAAATGTATGAGCACTCAATTCGCATGATTCATTTTCCCTAAATTTACATTTGAAACATGTTAAAAGTTATATGTTTGACCTGCCACCGACCCATCCAGTCTAACACCTCTAGGCACCAAAAGTTTAGGCCCTGGTATTTTATCTAATTTTGATAATGATTTTAGTTCGTATTTGTAACTATGGATCACGTTCTACTACGATGAGACATGGGGGTGGGGAACCCTCAAAATGCAAAATGGAGGAAAATGATGTAACCGTATGACATCCAAAAGCTTTTAAAAGATACTATGACATCCAAAAGCTTTTAAAAGATACTAACTTAAGAAAAGATCTCAATAGAGGTAACAAAAAGTAATCATCTACCTGATCAAATGGCCTTAGTATAGCAGGAGTTGATGAAGTTGATCGTAGAAATGTTGTACCAACAAACACACCACCACTTCGTAATACACGATTAATTTCTGCAATCTGTAAGTGATTTTTTTTTTTTTCAAATCATAGCTCAAGGAAGCCAAAAGGCTTAAGAGAAAATTGAACTAACTGTAGATTCCAAGAAGGTGAAAATGTGAAAATTATCAAGAAAGTTATGATGATATGATGCGCCTTTCATAACAAGTAAAACAAAGGGTGTCAATCTTCTCACTTTGGCTGGGTTATATTGTTGAATCCAAACACAACATATACATAAATATTTATTCGTGTTAAAAGACATAAACCCTAACCTAGACACATGTAAAATCATGTAACCCGCACATGACCCGCCTAACCCTTTCACCCAAACGAATCAAATGGTGGGATAGGTCATAAACGGACCATAATCAAGTTGTAACATGTTAAACGGGTTGGAAGGTTGTGATAAATGGGTCAAATAAGTGAAAGCAGGTTGGTAGTTTAATAAATGTTGATGGGTTTACAAGCTTAGTTAAACAGGTTAAATATGTCAACCTTCTCATTGGGAGCAGCCTCCTTATCTCATGAGATAAGCGTAAGGTTAGCCCTCATCTCAACCTCCCAAAACCATACTATAATGATACGGTACCAATGAAAACGTATTCTAGAAGGGGTAAGAAGCGGGTCGGAGCTGAGGTGTTGGAGTAGCTTAATTTGGTGTTTGGATCTGCTTTGGATCCGTTTGAGCATGGGTATAAAGAAGGTGAGAATCTGAAAGAGTGGGGGGTGGTTTTCAAGCTGAAGGAACCTGAAGCTGATGTAGTTATTGGGCAGGAAGTTGAATAGAAGGAGCAGTTACTAATAATTTCTAGTTTAAAAGCAGGCTTTAGTTGGTATACGTTTCATGTTCTTATTTTCTTGAAAAGGTCTTTGTACTTGCATTAGAGATTACCCATCTCAAACTCAATTTTAATCAAAGCAAGCCTGCTGAACTTTTGAGTTACTATCATTTGGTTCCATTGTCGGGAAACAAAGGTGCCATAATGGTGAACACTCGGGGTTTAGAAGGATCAAATGCAGATGCAATTGCCAACCAACTGGCTGCACTCTCGGCCAAACTTGAGTCGATGGAGTCATGGAAGGAAGATATCGCTGCTCTGAAATTGCAAGCAGCCAGATAGGAAAAACATAACAGTGGAGGAGGCCGATCAGAAGAAGGGGAGACCAGTTTTTCGAACAATAACCGACGACCCTATCATAAGATTGATTTCCCTACATTCGGAGGGGTTGATCGACGGGGATGGATTTTGAAAGCTGAAAGATATTTCGGGTTTTATGATACACCTGATGAAGATAAGGTCGATGTTGCTGCAATACATTTGGAGGGAGATGCGTTAGACTTTTAATCGTGGGTTTCAGCCGAACAAGCAATTACCTACTGGGAGGAATTGGTCACTACTTTTCAGAAACAATTTGGACCTCCGGAGTTTCAGAATCCAGACGAATACATGTAGTATAAAACAAATCGGAACAGTGCATGAGTATAGGCAAGAGTTTGCGCAGCGGTCATCGCGCGTGACTAACTGGCCTGACCATTGTTTGTTGGGGGTTTTCCTCAATGGATTAAAGGAAGAATTGAAGTCAAATGTTAGAATACAAAAGCCCCGGTCAGTCTTTAAAGCTGCTGGTTTAGCGCTCGAATTTGAGTCCAAGCTCAATCACACGAAATCAGAGAAAAAGATGACTTGGGCTGTTCAACCAAAATCAGAATTCAAACCTGTGGCTAACATTTTATCTCCTGTACAGTCCAAATCTCCCTTGGGGATCAGTGATTCAGAAAAACAAACCAGGTTCGTAAAAGGGGAGTGTTTTCGATGTGGAGATAAGTATGGACCGGGTCACTGGTGTAAGACTAGCACGCTGAAGTTACCCGATGAGGAGGAGGGGCAGATTGATGCAAGTCTGATCCAAGATCAGGAGACAGCGGGAATTAGCCTACATGCCATTTTGGGCCGCCCCCATCCGACAACAATGAAGGTACTCGGTAAATTAAATTCTACTGAAATTTTGATACTAGTAGATGGAGGATCCACGCCTAATTTTATTTCAGATGTGCTGGTTACCGAGCTTAGCCTTTTGGGGTACAAATAGGGAACGGTGATGTGATCCAATGTGGTCAAATTTGCAAACAACTAACTGTGCAGGTGGATGATTTGAAAATTGTTCAAGACTTCTTCCTGTTTTCCATAGGTGGAGCCGACCTAGTATTGGCCATTCAATGGTTGGCAACCCTAAACATTGTACAAGCTAATTGGAATGAATTGTTTATGATTTTCACAATTGAGGGGAAAAAGTATAAACTACAAGAAATTTCTCCAGGCCCCCAGAAGTCCTCTTCGTTTCAGTACCTTGGGCCGAAACCACAGACTTAGTACCAACCCAATTACAGCCAATCCTCCAAAAATATAGCACTATTTTAAGGAACCCACTCAGCTACCACCCAGCCGAACCCAAATTCACTCCATACCGTTGATTTCGAATGCCGTACCAACCAATATCCGCCCTTATAGCTACCCACACTCATAAAAAACCGAGAACGAAAAACAAGTTAAACAACTGTTAACTACAGGATTCATACAACCAAGTCGCAGCCCTTTTTCAAGTCCAGTTCTGTTGGTAAAAAAGAAAGACAATACATGGAGGATGTGCGTAGATTACCGTGCTTTAAACAAGTTGACTATACCCGATAAGTAACCCATTCCAAATGTTGACGAATTATTGGACGAGTTGTACGGGGCCAAGATATTTTCAAAGTTAGATCTCCGTTCGGGATATTATCAGATCCGTGTGGCATCGCAAGACGTCCACAAAACAGCTTTTCGCACCTATTCGGGCAATTCAAAGTTATGCCATTCGGTCTGACTAATGCACCATCAACATTTTAAGCTATCATGAATGATTTATTTTGTCCTTACTTACGACGTTGTATTCTCGTGTTTTTTATGATATTTTGGTTTACAGTCACAACATGGAGCAACATAAAGTACATTTAGATGAGGCACTTAAGTTATTGTTGGAAAACCAATTCTTTGTAAAGCAATCTAAGTGTTGCTTTGGGCAATCCAAAGTGGTATTTTTAGGACATGTGGTCACATCAGAAGGCGTTCAGGTAGCAGAGGAGAAAATTTCAGCTGTGCAGTCCTGGCTGATACCTACCAATGTTAAAGAAGTACGTAGGTTCTTGGGTAAGGGGTACTACCGACGGTTTGTTAAAAATTATGGCATTATCGCCCGTCCTCTTACTGTATTAACTAAAAAGGATGGTTTTCGTTGGTCTAAAGAGGCCTTATTTGCTTTCAATCATTTGAAACATGCCCTACTTTCAGACCCTACTTTCAGGCCCTGTTTTAAGGTTGCCTGACTTTTCACAGCCGTTTGTGGTGGAGTGTGATGCTTCTTCCGATGGGGTGGGTGCAATTTTATCATAAGAAAATCACCCGGTTGCCTATTTTAGTAAAGGATTCTAATCTTCCCACCGATTCAAATCAGCTTATGATCGTGAGCTACTCGCGCTGGTTTTGGCGGTTCAAAAATGGAGTCATTACCTCCTTGGTCGACATTTTTTGATTCGTACTGATCATTACACATTAAAGTATCTACTAGAGCAGCGAGCAACCACTCCAGAACAGCAACGATTTTTGGTTAAACTGATGCCTTACAACTTCTCGATTGTTCATAAAGCTGGGAGGGAAAATCGAGGAGCGGATGCGTTATCTCGCAGGCCTCCGACTACTGAACTACTTACACTAGTAATCCCTTATTGCACTGAGATTGCAGACATTAAACAAGGTCTGTAACGTGATCATGTGGCCAATCGAATCGTACAACAGTTGCAAGCAGATCCATCTTCCGTGGGCAACCATGCTCTCGTGGATCAGTTTCTATTCTTCAAAGGGCGCCTTTACATTCCTGAGGTTCCTGATCTCAAACGGAAGCTCATTCAAGAAGCACATGACATCCCTACGGGTGGACATGGGGTTTTTTTAAAACCTACAAATGGCTGTCAAATTGTTACTGTTGGCCTAAAATGAGGCAGGATATCCGAGCTTTTGTACAAAATTCTGTGATCTGCCAACAAAATAAATATCAAACGCTCTCACCTGCTGGTCTCTTGCAACCGCTGTCGATTCCTCGTCAAATATGGGAAGACATTTCGATGGATTTCATTATGGGACTTCCTCGTTCCGGTCAAGTGGATACCATTTTGGTGGTGGTCGACCGATTAAGTAAATACACCCATTTTATATGTTTATCACATCCTTTTACTACCAAAGGGGTTGCGGCTGTCTTTGCAAAGAAGGGGTGCGTTTACACGGGTTCCCTCGTTCTATTGTCTCCGATCGAGATGTAGTGTTTCTTAATAACTTTTGACAGGAACTATTCCGTCTAAGCAACACTAAATTGCAGCTGAGTACCAGTTATCATCCCCAAACGGATGGCCAAACCGAGGTTCTCAATCGGTGTTTGGAAGCGTATCTTCGATGCTTTGCTAGTGAACAACCCAAACAGTGGAGCATTTTCTTACCTTGGGCAGAATATTCTTACAACACTAGTTTCGATTCAGCTACGGGAACTACACCATTCTCGGTTGTATATGGGAGAGAACCCCCTGCGTTGCTTTCTTATGTGTTTGGAGAGACCAAGAATGCAGAATTAGAGGAGCAGTTAATCCAGCGTGATGCAATGTTAAAGCTTTTACATAATAATTTCCAAAAAGCACAAGATAGGATGCGCAACCAAGCTAATAGAGATGGCGAGAACTTAACTTTCAAATTGGTGATTATGTTTTCCTGAAAATACAACCTTATTGCCAGAAAAGTTTGGCTAAGCACAAATACGAGAAGCTTTCTCCCAGGTTCTATGGTCCTTACCGAGTTAAAAGGTGGTCGGACCGATGGCATACGAGTTGGAATTACCAGCAGATGCTAAAGTTCATCCTGTTTTTCATGTATCCATGTTGAAGCCTGCGCACGGATCCTTCGCGGATGAAACCCTTGCCCCCTGCCTATTACTAAGTATTGGGTTTTAGATGTTGAACCGGGCTCTATTCTTGATCATCGTTGGGTATTTGAAGCTGGTCGTCGGGAATTAGAATTATTGGTTTCTTGGTTAAATCGACCGGTCGAAGAAGCTACTTGGGAATCCTATGATCTATTAGCTAAGCAATTTCCTCTTTTCCGCCTTGAGGACAAGGCGTTTTACCAGCCGGGTCGTAATGATACGGTACCAATGAAAACGTATTCTAGAAGGGGTAAGAAGCGGTTCAGAGCTGAGGTGTTGGAGCAACTTAATTCTGTGTTTGGATCTGCTTTGGATCCGTTTGAGCATTGGTATAAAGAAGGTGAGAATCTGAAAGAGTGGGCGGCGGTTTTCAAGCTGAAGGAACCCGAAGCAGAAGCAATTATTGGGCAGGAAGTTGAATAGAAGGAGCAGTTACTAATAATTTCTAGTTAAAAAGCAGGCTTTAGTTAGTATACGTTTCATGTTCTTATTTTCTTAAAAAAGTCTTTGTATTGTATTGGAGATTACCCATCTCGAACAGGGTTACTTTTTCAATTTTAATCAAAGCAAACCTGTTGAATTTTTGAGTTACTATCATATTATGAGTAAGATATTACTAGATAAGTTAGTTAGTAAACATGCCAACCCAAGCATGACCCGTTTAATTAAACTGGTTAAACAAGTTAACATGAACACAACATGTTTACTAAATATGTTAGACATGAAGACCCAAAATCTGATTATTTTAACCCAAAATCCGATTATTTTCTTGTCGTGCCAGGAATCATCACCCCTTAATTAATATAATCATGTGATGTTGAATTTGTAAGTAAAAACATATATAAATATAAATAATTAATAAACTTGACCCTAAAAGTCAAAAGATAACATACTGCATTAGAAGGAGATGGCCAACAATGTAAAGCTGCACCAGCATGAACTGCATCAATTGACCCTGATTGGAATGGAAGCCTGGAAACATCTGCCCTCACAAGAGCAAGATTGCTGTAATTTTAAATAAGGTAAGTTAACTGTGATGAAAATATTCATAAAAAGAAGCTGCGAAAAGAACATACGAGTTTAAAATTGTATCATCGGCTTTTATAAAATCATAAGTTTGACGAAGCATATTTTCGGAAAAATCAAGAGCTACGACTTTTGAGTAGGTCCCGGATTTTGCAAATTTGCGGGAAAACAAACCACTCCCACAACTAACATCTACTAAAGTTCCACCTTCAGCTGACTTGAAGTACTCCTGAGCCATATTGAACTGCAGGACCAGAAATTTGAGTAATAAGTTGGTGTTTAACTAAGCACATAGTTTAGATGTAATTTGACTTGAGTAGCTGTCACTTTTAAATTTTAAGATATAGTTGAAAAATGTTAAAATGGGAGAATCTTGTGGGCAAAGATCAATTTCATTGATTCTTTCTAACAAGAGATGGCAAAATGGGCTGGTTGGGTAAGGGATTAAAACTTTACGTGTTGGTATAGGTCTAAAGTGGTCGGCTCAAGTTGATCCGAAACACTTTTGGACCATAACTTTTATGGTATAGGTCTAAAGCGGTCTCTCTACCTAACAAGATAGAGGAAAGACTCGCCTACACCTACCCTCCCCAGACACTGCTCTTGAGTGGGATATACTGAGTTTGTTTGTTTGTTTGTTTAATTGTCTAACTTTCTGAATAAAACAATTTAGACAGGTTTATGCGTTGAGCATACAGTTGGGGCGTCTTTTAAGATGTTCAACCCATTTAACTTGATTTTGTTTCAAGACAACTATAGTACCATTTACCATCAAAGATAGAACATAACCTGAGTTGACCCTTCATAAGTAAAAGGGTTGAAATTGTATTCTGTTTATAACAATGACAATGGATCAGGTTAATACAAAAGACTTCTTATCCATAACTTTTACAAATTTAATAACTAATAAACAAGCAAACAAACCCAGTAAGTTTGATAACTAGTAAGCATGCCAAATATGATTACCAAAGTAACATTATTTCAATAATATTATTTTCTTTCACATAGATAATATAGAAGGTTTATGCATTAAGAATACAATTCCGAAGACCTCAAAATGTTTGACTAGGTTGACTCCTTTCCTTTTGGGGTAGCTTTTAAATTTTATGTGTGACCCATTTGAGATAAAACATAACATGAATAGACCCACTCATAAGTAAATAGGTCAAAATCGCCTCTACATTTATAGAAATAACAATGGGTGAATATGAAATTTGATACAGAAAGTCAGCAATCATGGGAAGGAGGAAGCAGAAAAATCACACTAATAGGAATCAAATAATATAAATGATAATAATAAGGATTATAGGAAACAAAATAACCTCCTCATCCGGTCCAGGAAAACCCCTAACGTTGAAATTTTGACGCCATCCACGTTCATACAAAAATGAAACTAAAGGGCTCCTGATGAAAATATACCAATGTCAGCATAGTGTGTTTTAAAGAGAAAAAAAAAATATAACTGCCACAATGTTACAGGATAAAATCCTCACAATATTCAAATGAGTACACAATTAAACACAACATGTTTGTACCGAAATAACTCAGTCCGAGAAGGTTGAGCTTCAACATATTCTTTTGCGCCAGCAATTAGAGTAAGATCAAGATACATGTTTTTGCTTGAATATGATTTATTGCACTTTATACATTTAAAACCTGAACGGTAGATTGCAGGCCTGCAAGATTCAAGATTTTCAGTGAAAAGGTGCGCTCAATCTTGTGCAGTATTAGACATGGAAAATTCGACATGTTTACTTGTTAAGGATCGATTCGGGTTAATGTTTTTTCTATAATAGTCAAACGTGTCAGATAAATAGCATTAGCTTCAAAGAAAACAGGTTGAAAGTCATCAAAGTGTATTTTTTATAGCATAAAACATATTAAATCATTTTATTCAAAAGATAAAATATAACTAAAACAACCATACTTTTTCTTATTAAGTATCAGTGTATTACATGCAAATAATTAATAAAAAGGTATAAATTTGATAAGTCAACTCCCATTATTTACCTGTTACCCAACCCGCTAGACCTGCCCGTTTGCCACCTCTATGAAGTATGATCACCAAATTAACAACAAAATAATCTAACTTACAAATTGAAACCAGGAGGACCTTTTCTTATAAGCGGTTCGAAACAAACAGGACATGCAAACAACTCAACTTCCACTGAATCTTTGGGCTGAGTGATTGTCTCCTGCGACTAGGATATAATTTATTTATACTAAGGCCGAATGTAAATAAATAATCATTGATGCAATAATAACAACAACAGAAAAGAAAACCATGATTTATGTATTGCATAATTCCAGCAAACTGATGGTCTCCCATAATGATTACATGAATTATGACCTGTGAGGTTTAATGAGTCACAAGCAGGATGCAAATTGATGATAGACTTATTAAAAAGAAGAGATAAAAATGATAACGCTAGACACAGAAGTGACTTGAAGACAGTTTTCCCATCTTCAAACTGAAAAAACAAACTCATGCCAAGTTCGAGTCAAAAAATGGCATAACTGAACGCAAAACCCATATGATTTACAAAGAACTTGCGCACAAGGGGCAGGATCACTGTAATGTGAGTTTTGAGTTGCATACAGAAAATTATAGAATTTGGGGGGCACATAGATTATACTTATTTGAACTAATAAATTCCAGAGATTTGAGAGAGTAGAATTACACTTATAACACACATATATATTCATTCATTGTCTTCAAATGAGGCGATACATAGGTATTTGTAGGTGTCTATGGTTGCCTTCAACAGTCACAACTGTTTACATTTTGGCGCCATAAATAACTACCTTATAACTACCCTAAGAGAAATCAGTTTAGACATATACATACCGACATAATACATAGGTTAAATAATAATGTTTCTTTCTTTGATGTGAAGGTTTAATTGCTAACAAAAGTGGCTAAGATCATGGTCCGAAATCAACCAGATGAAGGGACACTTATTCAATGGTAGTTCTATGGAAAATGTAGGCC
Organism: Flaveria linearis; assembly: GCA_024085815.1. Lineage (NCBI taxonomy): Eukaryota > Viridiplantae > Streptophyta > Magnoliopsida > Asterales > Asteraceae > Flaveria > Flaveria linearis. The sequence goes on along the minus strand of CM044004.1, from coordinate 12,176,280 downwards.
TTAAGATACTCAAATGATGGCCATATCACTAATGGTGCATAATCATAGGAAGGAAGACACCTAGGAAACAGTATTTATATAATCGACATTCGACACATGCAGGCCAAGTCTCGAAAATGTCTACTTTTGACTTTTGGGAATTGATCTTCTAACTTCAAACTTAATTAAATGAGAACGGATTAACACATAAACACAATTTGTTTAATATGCCAATGGAATTGAATCATCGATCTTTTTCTTTGCCTATTCATAATCATACAGAACCCTAAACAAAGCATACAAAACCTATCGAACTAATACACACAATGAACGCATAACAACTCAATTAAAACACTAAATCGATCGAAATTCTAATTTCCTTTCAACCCCATCCAAAATCGCACAGTATCCCTAAAATCAACAAACAAACTACAACAGTATCACCACTATTCTGTAACGACGCCCAACTGTTTGTGTCAATGCCAGTGTGATGCAATCGGTAAGAAGAAAAGAAGAATTTGGGAGAGAAGAAGAGAAACAAATTCTAATTCATTGCATAATCCCCAAATGTACTGTTACAACTGATTATAACGACATTAACAGCCAACTACACAATTACAAATTGCACAATAATAGTCCCTCCACTAAGAACTAATGACAATTATGACCCTAATGACTTATTTCACCTAAGACCCGTATCAATACTCCCCCGTTAAGAGTCTTCTTGACCCCAAGAAGAAAAATCGGGAAACCGCAGCTGCATATCATCAAGAAATTCCCAGGTGGCATCAGCAGGAGGAGAATTACACCAGTGGACCAACACTTGAACAGCCGCACGATTATGACGCTTAACCATGCTGCGATCTAAAATAGCCATGGGTTGTAAATGGAAGCGAGAGTCCGGCGGAATAGGCACAATTTTAGTAGGGGGACCCATAGCTTTCTTCAACAATGAAACATGAAAGGTGGAATGCAATTGAAAATCGTTGGGCAGATCTAAACGATAGGCGACAGCACCCACACTCTCCAATATCAAATAAGGACCAAAAAATTTTGGGGTGAGCTTAGAATGTTTGAAAGCCCTGGCCGAATTTTGCATATACGGTTGTAAACGCAAATAAACCCAATCACCCACTTCAAAAGAACGTTCAGAGCGGTGCTTATCTAATTGCTGCTTCATACGTGTTTGAGCTTTCAGCAAGGATTGACGAAGGAGATAAATAGTGGCTTCTCTAGTACGTAGGGCGGAATCAACAGAAACATCAATTGAATCCTTGGGAACATATGGTAAATGTAATGGAGGATCATAACCATACAAAGCACGAAATGGGGTCATCTGAATCGAAGAGTGAAATGAGGAATTATACCACCATTCGGCTAGTGGTACCCAAGTGGCCCACGAATGAGGGCGTTCCATAACCATGCAACGTAGATAAGCTTCAATACATCTATTAACCACCTCAGTTTGACCATCACTTTGTGGATGGAAAGCAGTTGAATGCTTGAGTTGAATTCCCAAGATACCCATTAATTCTTGCCAAAAATGACTAAGAAATATGGGGTCTCTATCCGATACAATGGAACTTGGACATCCATGCAACTTATAAACGGAGTCCAAAAAGACTTGGGCAACATCCTTAGCAGAAAATGGATGGCGTAAGGTGGTAAGATGACAGTATTTGGTTAAACGATCAACTACCACAAAAATTGTATCTTTCCCATGTGAGACTGGTAGGCCACCGATGAAATCCATTGTAAGATCAGAAAAGACAGACTGTGGAATAGGAAGGGGTTGAGACAATCCTGGTGAAGCCACATTTTCAGATTTAGCACGCTTGCAAGTGTCACAAGCACGAATGACCTGCCGAACCATCTTAGTAATGCCCTCCAATAGAAAATTCCACGAACACGTTGAGTGGTGACATGCACACCTGAATGACCACCGAAAGAAGAAGAATGGTATTGGGATACAATGTCTAAGCGAAGTTGTTGATCATTTCCAACTACCAACTTATCCTTCCTCTTCAAGAGAGATCCATTCCAAGTGTAATACGAAACAGCAACACCATTGGTAATAGAGTGGATGATATGAGAAACAGTTGGATCATTATGCCAACTAGCTGCAAGTCGATGTAAAAGAAGGGGTTCTATTAAAGAGACATGCAAGGCTAACACCGTAGTACCTTGAACCCGTGACAAAGCATCAGCAGCTTTGTTATCCGACCCTTGCTTGTACACAATTTCATAGTCATAGTTCATTAACTTCGCAAGCCATGTGTGTTGCAGTGGAGTAGTGATCTTCTGCCCCAATAAGTATTTAAGGCTTTGATGATCCGTACGAATGATAAAATGATTGGGAATGAGATAGTAGTGCAATGTTTAACTGCCATAAGGATGGCTAGCAATTCCTTCTCATACACGGATAAAGTTTGCTGCTTTGGGGAAAGAGACTTACTTATGTAAGAAATGGGATGATGTTCTTGCATAAGTACAGCTCCTAAACCACCATTCGATGCATCAGTTTCGACCACAAACGGTTTAGAAAAATCTGGCAATGCTAACACTGGGGCAGTAGTCAATGCAGCTTTCAATTTATCAAAAGCTATTTGAGCTCCCTCATGCCAAGTGAAACTGTCTTTCTTCAATAAATCGTGAAGTGGACGAGCTAAAACCCCAAAGGCTTTAATGAAGCGCCTGTAATAACCGGCTAGTCCCAAGAACCCTCGGAGTTGTTTTAGGGTGGTAGGTACTGGCCAATTATGAATAGCTGCGATTTTAGCAGGATCCGTGTGTACTCCTTTACCCATTATAACATAACCCAAGTACTCCACTGCTAAACCAGCAAAAGAGCATTTAGAACGTTTGACAAAGAGGGAGTTGGATCGCAATAAGGTGAACACCTCATGTAAATCTGAAAGATGTTGATCCATACTAGTGCTATACACTAAGATGTCATCAAAGAATACTAAGACACACTTTCGTAAAAGAGGCTTGAATACATGGTTCATCAAAGCTTGGAAGGTGGCTGGAGCATTAGTAAGGCCGAATGGCATTACTAAAAATTCGTAATGGCCCTCATGAGTTCTAAAAGCTGTCTTATAAATGTCATCTTCAAACATTCTCACTTGATGATACCCTGACCTGAGATCCAGTTTAGAGAAAATGGTAGATTGACCCAATTCATCTAACAATTCATCAATCAAAGGAATGGGAAACTTGTTTTTTATCGTAGCATCATTTAAACGACGATAATCCATACACATTCGCCATTGGCCATCCTTCTTTTTGACTAATACCACTAGAGCAGCAAAGTCACTGTGACTATCTCGGATAACTCCAGCTTCTTTTAGTTCCGTAGTCATTTTCTCAATCACATCCTTCTGACCGATTGGGTATCGATAAGGTTTTTGACAAATGGGACCACTGCCTTCCTTCAGTGTGATGCGATGATCAAAGGAGCGAGAAGGAGGGAGTGATGTGGGAGTAGCAAAGACATCTTCAAATTGGGATAGTAAAACATCCAATCTATTATCAACTTGTGTTTGTAGAATCTTAGAACCATGTGCACGATCATTCTCAGCTAACACAGTACTAATGCTACAAAGTTGAGCTGAAATATTGGTATGTCTATCAAAGATCTTTCCCAATTTTTCCATGGAACATATAGAAACCTTATTATCAACCAAACCTTTCAACTCAAAAGGATGTCCATCGATTATGAACTTCATGGTCATGTTATTGAAGTTCCAAATGATATCATTAAAGGGTAATAGCCACTGAACGCCAAGAATCATATCATAATTTTCAAGTGGAACTAAAAGTACCTCAGTAGTAAACTTTGTGCCCTGCATAGACCACTGAAATGATGGACAACTTTGTGTGCATGCTAATTGATTCCCATCGGCTACACTAATCTTTAAGTGCTTGATATCTTTAATTTCACATTTCAACTTCTTAGCAAGCTTAGAATCAATAAAGTTGTGAGTAGAACCGGAATCAATCAAAATATGAAGTTGCTTAGTGCCCATGGATCCTTGAACTCGCATAGTGGCAAAAGAATGACTCCCCATTAATGCATTCACCGATAATTGGAAATCCGGTTCTTCTTCCACATAAGGGACCGACATATCATCATCATCATCCCCAACTTCAATCAAGAATACTTGTTTCTTTTGGCATTTGTGAGTAGGACTAAACTTCTCATTACACCAGAAACACTCACCCTTAGCTCGTTTAATAGCCATATCCTTGCTCGTCAAGGTTTTGACATTGGAATTAGTACTGGAGTTATTACTAGGAATTGTATTGGGTTTGGAAGGAGGTGTAGGTAATAGAGGTAGTTTTGTAAAGTTCGTAGGGGTGAAAGGTTTTTGGGTACTATTCCAATTCTTAGTGGTAGACAAACCACTAGAAAAAGATCCTTTGGAAAGTGATTTCAAGAAATTAGCATGGTTGATATGCTGTATACGAGCTAAGCCATAGGTTTCATGCAAAGTTTTGGTTGAAACATTTGCACTGGACCTTTAACTTCCTCCTTCAGTCCCTTCAAAAACAAACTTATGGCTTGTGAATCAGTGATATTCACCTTATTGAGTAGTGAATCGAATTTATTACAATACTCTTCGAATTCATCCCCTTCTTGATGTAACAATGCAATTTCTTGCATAGGATCTTCGTATAAAGTATTCGAAAATCGATTTGTGATTGCTCTCACATAATCCAACCATTGTAAATCAGCAACCGTAACACCTCTTGATCTCATAAAGGATTGATGCCACTCTAAAGCATCATCTAGTAAATGAATAGCTGCATACCTGAGCTTCAAATTCTCTGGTGTCTCATCAACTGTGAAAAAGTGTTCACATCTATAGAGCCATCCCTTAACATCTTTACCATTGAATTTCGTAAATTCAATCTTCCCAATCTTCCCTAAACGCGTTGAATGATCATTCTCCTTAACAGTGCGATCGACTGTTGTTGACGCGTTGATATGATCTCCACCATTAACTAAGGCTTCCTTCTGGTTGCTGATGAGTCGCTCCACCATTGCTCGCAATTCTGCTATCGAGTTATTGCTAGCAGTAATTGCGCGATTGGTCTCCGTCGTTACCGCCTTCAATTCCGCAAAGGAACGATCATGCTCCTTCAAGATCTTGTCAATCTCCTGATTTCTGGTGTTGTTCGCCATTGATGAACACAATTGAGCTCCGAGGATCGGAAGCTCTGATACCACTGATGCAATCGGTAAGAAAAGAAGAATTTGGGAGACAAGAAGAGAAACAAATTCTAATTCATTGCATAATCCCCAAATGTACTGTTACAACTGATTATAACGACATTAACAGCCAACTACACAATTACAAATTGCACAATAATAGTCCCTCCACTAAGAACTAATGACAATTATGACCCTAATGACTTATTTCACCTAAGACCCGTATCACAGTGAGAACCAAATTACCGATTCTGTGGCAACAAGAGCCGAAATCGGTCGAACCCTGAAAGATGAGTACTTGAACGAAGATCGGAAGTGGGTGTGCTTCAAAACAGACGGAAGTTCAGGAACAATCAAGGTGCGATGATGAAGAGGGTGGAGCATGTGATTTACAGATGAAGATGATGTGGTCGCCATTGATGGTGAAGTTTATTGATGTTTATCTGGTTTTCTTTTGTTAAATTGGTGTCGGATGTACATGAAGAGACCTATGTATAAAGGTAGTTTCATGATGAAAATTGGTGCTTTTGTTTCATGGGGTTTTTGTTTGTGTGGTGATCAAGAAACCATGTGAACAAAGAGGGGTTCCAAGAGAATTAGAGAAACATCTTTTCAGTTGAGGATGTTTGCTTGCCACGTCATCCCGTTTAACCACCTTGTAATTTTTATTTTTTTTATTTAACATTAATCAAAATTTTCTTAAATTTTTTTCAAAAGGTATAACAACGTACTAGCAAGAAACGGGAGAAACAATTACCTCTATGTTTGATCCATATAATTGAAGGCACTAAAATGTCTCCAAACATCAACTCCAGCTCACCATTCCTTTGGCCGAAACATCTATCATTCATCCATTTCCAAATATAATTAACAAATTGTTGCATGATAATCATCAAAATTGTATTTTGGAATGCCGAATTACATAAATATCAACTCACAATGAATTGAACAAGAATAATATCTATTGTTACATAAATGTAAATGTTATTAATATATATATGTAACTTGTTAATATTAGTTAGACAAGGAGATTCGAACTACTTTTTGATATTTGTATTTAATTGAAAACTACGCCTTCAACATCTTTGATTACACCCCAAAAAAGTTTTGTTAGTCTGCATTGGGTAAAAGGATGATTTGCGGTTTCAAGATCAGTACCACAAGCCACACATGTCGAATCTGCAACAACAATATTCCTCTTGGCGAGACTCATCAAGGAAGGAATCTTGTCTAGCGTTGCTCTCCAAACAAAGGTTCTAACCTTTATGGGAATCCAATTTAGCCAAATGAAAATATATAGAATCATCCGGGAACATACTCTTGTTAATTTCCGCTTTTAGACTCGCAAATGAAAAAAACATATCACCATCACTTGCTCGGCGCCATTCATCCCGATCCCATTGAAGATCAACTGAGGCAATAATAAAGTTAATCTCTTGAATTTCCTACACATTTGAAGGAAGCCTCTTCTATAACCATTTAAAGAACTTATCATTCCCAATATTGCCGATCCTCTCGCTAACCATCACCATTTTGTTTTTATTAAGAGAGAATAATGTCACGACCCGCCAAAACGTAGGTCGCAACACCCTAATTTTTACCGATTAGGGGCACTTACGAAGCAAGCAAGGCTACCCGGAAAACTCCGGAACAACCCATATAATTCTGCAGCAACATTGCAGCCTTGGAAGACTCTAGAACGTCCCAGGACGTGCTAGAAACCGAGCATAAAAGGCTGCTATAAAGGAGCAACTTGTGCAGCCCTTAAAGACCACGGAACTCTCTAGAAAAGGCTACAAAAATCAGCCATGGAGCAACCATGAAAGACCAAGAGAAATCTAGAGAAATCTATGTAAATATCTTGTATTAGAATGATTAGATTAGGAAGACTCTAGATCATATGAACTAGTATAAATAGGTGATGTTGGTAGCTCATTTGAAACCACCTAAGTTCCTTGTAACAAAAGCCTTGTACTTGTGTTCATAGTAATACAAGCAATCTACTTGTGTTGTAATCACACATCACAAGCATTCCACTTGCGTACTACAAATCCAACATTCCCTACAAAGACTTCCGCTACTGAAATCCATCCATTCAAGATCAAGAAGGCTGACTTAGAACGGATCTAAGTGCCGCACGAGAACTGAACAAATCAGTCCGTGACAATAAGCTAAGAAAGGTGGGCTTTAAAGGCCCATGTCACTCTAATTGTCAATCCAAAACTTTATTAAGGAACTATCCTTTATATTGCATTTAATTAAATAATTTATATTAGCTCCAATAAATCTACTGTGTTTTTTTTTCATGATACTACCCAAACACTAGAAATATATTTTTTTCCATGGAAGAGAATCAAAGATTCAAGGAGAACCATGAATCGCATTTATCACTTTGACCCATAAGGCCTTCGTTTCGATTCTATATCTTCAAATCCATTTCCCTAATAGTGCCATATTGACAGCCTTAAGACTCCCAATTCTTATACCCCAAGATGTTTAAGCGCAATAAATTTCTGCCAGGCGAACCAAACTTTTCTTGTGATGATCCAAACCGCTCCATAGAAAGTACATCCTTAAGCTTTTCAATTTATGTATAATTTAAAAGAAGCTTTATAAGTAGAAAGTTTAATTTTCATATACTCTTTTAATAGATGAATTCGACTTTGATTGAGTTTTGATTCCACAACTTATTAATCGTGAAACTTCTCTCTTACTATTAGACCTACCGTCCATTCTATTTAACTTTTAATTATATTGTTTTATAAATTATTCTAAAATTAGTAGTCTAACTATAACTAATAGATCACTATACATTTAAACTTGATAAAAGTTAACTATACCTTTCTGGGTTGTAGTCATGTGGCAAGAGACAAATTTTAATTAGAGTGTGTCCAGATTCAAACCTGATAGTAAGTAGTTTACTGTGATGCAATGTAAAAGTTATGTAGGTTTGGTGTAAAATAAAAATTATAACTCAAAATTATTAAATGTATAGCCCTTTAACTTTTTTTTTGCCCCACCCCTTAGTGGTGTGGTGGTATTGGTTTGGGATTTTAACAGGGAGGTCAGGGGTTCAAACCCCACTAACAACTAACTTGGTATTGGTATTGAATGAAATTCACCTTTAAAAAAATAGCTCTTTAACTTTTTACTTTTAACTTATATAAAAATATGATTTAAAATAGTTCTTTCGGGGTAATATATTATCAAGAAATAAAACTAGTGAAGTAACAAGTGTAATGGGTGTCACGAAGCCCTATAGTGTTCAATGCATGCGAGATCCATCAAAATGAGGGCCTCAAATAGGAGCAAAAGTGCCAAAACGACATGCCGTTAAAAAAAAAGGCAAAAACTACCTTTTAGAAAACGGGGTCAAGCGACCCCATTAAATTTTGAACCAATAGTAGGCATATAATATCAAAGATTTCATAATACTGCATATACCTGAATACTATTGTGTTATACTATGCCTCTTTGGACAATTAATATGTTATTAGCGAGGTGATTGTTAGTAGATCTACTGGGTTTGACAAACCCCGCCCGGGCTAGTCGCGTTAGCCTGTTTTACAGTGCTGTGTTTTGGTTTTCACAGCTGGGGCATTCATTATATATTATTAATATTAGCTCGGTCGTGACTTCATACACATAGTGACTTTGTTGGGTATTCTACCTTGAAAGAAATTGAAGATTTCAAGTTTGTTGAAGTTGAAGATTTGAAGAACAAAAGCCACAAAATATTAGTCTAGGGTTTATTTTGTAATTATTTTAATCTCTAGATTAGTATATATTGTAACATATGTCATCTTTGTAAGGTGTGACTAATTCACCACATGTTAGGGTGAATTAGGGTTTATCACCAACAACAATATATCATCATCCCTCATGGATGATGATTTCAACATTATATCATCATTCTTTTGAATGATGATTTCAACAATATATCAATAACATCAAGCATTAATTGTCGTTCTTCATGTTCATCATCATCATGATTTATATATTTTAGCATCTAATCATTCGATTCTTGTTATCATCAATATGAATCCTAAGATCCAAGCTCATGTTCACGTTCGAATCATGAACACACAATCAAGCAATATTACGGTTGTTCATTGTTCATAACCGCCGTCAATCACGTTTAATTATTTTAATGATTATTGATGAACACAATCAAGCAATATTACGGCTGTCAAGAGTTACATCATCGTGCAACCCTAACCGCCGTCACATCAACAACAACATTATTCGATTCACAGAAATCATTGTTCATTGTCATTCTTAATTATTCTTTTGTAATCATTACTGATAATTAATGAGAAACTTTGAATAATTATTGAGTTTATATTTATTGTGTTTTTGTGTTTGTGTTCATCAATAATCATTAAAACAATTAAACGTCAATTGATGATAATTTCGCGATCATTGATTTGATTTATTTTAATACTGATAATTCTTGAATTGAGATCCTTGGATTCATAGGTGGTATCAGAGCAAGGTTGTGGATTCTTATTGATTGTGATGAGTTTTCATGTTTAGTTTGCTGAAATTATTGAATATTTTGAAGAAAACAATTCAACAATCAATCAATATTCATTGTTTGCGGCTGCCTCAAAGTTCAATCAACTATGGTTTTCGGCTGCATCAAGATCAAAAAGCTGTGGTTTTGGGGCTGCTTCTGAATCATTTGAGGCTGCCAAACAAGGATCAAACAAATGCGGATTTGGATTGATTCCAATCCGCACATGGCTGCCAATTATGGGCTGCAAAAGAGACTGCCGAAGGCAGCTCTTGCGGCCGCAAAAGAGGCTGCCAAAGGCTTTTCTTGCAAGCCGAATAGGGGCTGCAAATTAGGGTTTCTGGCTGCCGTATAAAGACTCTTGCAAATTAGGGTTTCTTGCGGATTAAGGCTGCTCCCGAACCAATTGTGGCTGCCCAAAGAAGCTGCTGAAACATTGAAGGTTGCCGTGAGCAGCTCACTTGGTTAAGGCTGCCATTTTTATGATTAGGGATGCCTAATTAGGGCTACCATAATTAGGGTTTCTTGAAAAATTAGGGTTTGCAACCTAGGGTTGCAAATGGGCTCGGGAACTCAATTGGGTTTGTTTCTTGGGCTCAATCATTAAACAAAAACATTAGTTGGAATTGGGCTCAAGTGTTGAAGATTGGGCTTATGATCAACAAAACAAGATTGGGCTTCGTATTCGGGCTCTCATCAACAAAAACAATAGGGACATCAAGTTACAAAATATAGTTGTTCTAAAGCTTTGAAGACATCGCTTCCGCATCAACAACAACATTCTTAGCATTGAACAACTATCCAACAAGAACAAGATCAAGCTTCAACTCACATTGGAAATCTACAATTTAGGGGGAGTATTGTTGGGTATTCTACCTTGAAAGAAATTGAAGATTTCAAGTTTGTTGAAGTTGAAGATTTGAAGAACAAAAGCCACAAAATATTAGTCTAGGGTTTATTTTGTAATTATTTTAATCTCTAGATTAGTATATATTGTAACATATGTCATCTTTGTAAGGTGTGACTAATTCACCACATGTTAGGATGAATTAGGGTTTATCACCAACAACAATATATCATCATCCCTCATGGATGATGATTTCAACATTATATCATCATTCTTTTGAATGATGATTTCAACAATATATCAATAACATCAAGCATTAATTGTCGTTCTTCATGTTCATCATCATCATGATTTATATATTTTAGCATTAATCATTCGATTCTTGTTATCATCAATATGAATCCTAAGATCCAAGCTCATGTTCACGTTCAAATCATGAACACACAATCAAGCAATATTACGGCTGTTCATTGTTCATAACCGCCGTCAATCACGTTTAATTGTTTTAATGATTATTGATGAACACAATCAAGCAATATTATGGCTGTCAAGAGTTACATCATCGTGCAATCCTAACCGCCATCACATCAACAACAACATTATTCGATTCACAGAAATCATTGTTCATAGTTATTCTTAATTATTCTTTTATAATCATTACTGATAATTAATGAGATACTTTGAATAATTATTGAGTTTATATTTATTGTGTTTTTGTGTTTGTGTTCATCAATAATCATTAAAACAATTAAACGTCAATTGATGATAATTCCGCGATCATTGATTTGATTTATTTTAATACTGATAATTCCTGAATTGAGATCCTTGGATTCACAGACTTGTTGTAGGCTACCTACCTACTTATATGCTTTGATTACTGAATCTGTATTTTATTAGTATTACTTACTATTTTCTGATAAACCTATGAACTCACCAGTATTTATACTAATCTTAGCATGTTTTCTCTCAGGTCAGTGATGTGGCACGCCTAGAAGCACAAACATTCATTGCATATCATCTTCATTTACTTTTAAACTGATTTAATGGTTTAACTACATTTACATTTACTTAAATTGGTTTGGGCACGTGTTTACGCAGTTTTAACAGTTGTTTGAATATTTTCCAAATTCGCTTCCGCAATACTTAAACATGTTTGGTTTATTTCACCATTATCAAATATCTTATATGTTTTGTAATTATCGAGTCATTTGGTGTAACTGATACTTATCTGAGATCCTGGTTATGTCAACGCCTGACGGTAAAACCCCACTACAAAAAATAAGGGTATTTGAGACTAACTATTTAGTCTCTAATACTCACTTATCAGTACCTAATGCTTAACAAAGACTTATTTTACTAGTCACAAGTGTAACATCTTGTATTTTCTTCTTAATTAAAAGTTAGTGTCGTTATTATAACACCCCAAATAGTCAAAACGAGTCATTAAGGGTAATGGGCTTAATTAGTGGGTATTTAACAATAGAAGAAAAAGGGTTATGGGCTAAATTGGGTTTATGGAAAAGAGCCTAGTGATTAAGGCCCATAATCAGCCCTTAACCCACCGAATCAGCCTTCATCTCCTTCATTTCAGCCCTAGCTCCCAAAATTCGTAGAGAGAGAAAGTAGAGAGAGAAAGTGAAGGAAACTCAAGATTTGGAGCTTCTAAGGTCAAGAGATTGAAGATCTGGGTGTTTGTGCATCAAATCTCAAGAAAGGAATAACAAATCCAGGTAAGAATCGACCTCTAAACCCTTCTTTAGATCAAACCTGGATGTTAGGGTTTTGGGTTTTGAAAAGTTTCAAAGAAACACATAAAGATCAAATTTTTACGTATGAAAACGTGTAAAAAGGTTAGATATGGTTTCATGGATGGTAAACCAAGGATTTGAACGTAAAAAGTTAAGATTTTGGGTTAAAAACGGGCTGATTCGCCATTTTTATTCAACCAGCAAAACTGTGCCCCCGATCAGCGAAACTGTGCACTCATCCAGCGAAACTATGACCCGTAGATACTGCGAAACTAGGAAATTCCAACGAAAGTTGGGCGCACCGGACAACGAAACTGTCGTGCGAAACTGCTGGGCGAAACTGGTAGCGAAACTGCCAGCGAAACTGGCAGCGAAACTGCACAAAATGACCTTTTTGAGTGTGAACTTATTTACAGGTTGTGTAGTGTGATCCTAGCCTAGTGTGCTTAGTTTAGAAGTTAATCACATTATCCAGGTGAGTTCTAGATCCCCTTATTTAAACGTTTTTCTATGTTTTTGGGGCTATTATGCATAGTAAACATAAAGTTTTCAAGGTAAGGATTTCAAGCGGTTTTAACAAGAAAATAAATTTCCTATAACAAAATATGCTATATAAAATCCTTAAAATAAAAATTTGCACGCTGACCTGGCAGCCCGGCCCCAGCCAGGGGCGTTGCCCCTTGGACCCCACTAGGGGCTGCTGCCCCTAGGACCCCGCTGTCAGGGGCTGCCGCCCCCGAACCCCCGCTGTCAGGGGCTGCCGCCCCCGAACCCCCGCTGTCCCGCAGAGGGTCGGTTATGCATCATGACGACTAGTACTTAGTATGCTGTGTACTTAAGAAGTTAAGTATTATAAATTAAAATGGAAGACAATATTAATGAAAAGTGAAACTAAATGAATGTTACCCCCGGGCCCGTATGATGATGAAAAGTCTTGCAAGCACTATGATAGACTTTACTCATGTGAGTCTGATGTATGATGATGGATCCGTATTCATGAGCGGGCTGTGTACCTTGTAGTGTGGATCAACTGTCGGGGGTTAGCTACCATGAAGATGTGTACCGATAGGGATTGACATTTGTTGTCAATCAACATGGAGCTCTTGCTTTGTGCAATCTCATTTATGATGAAGTGAAAGATATGAATGAATGAAAGATAATGAACATGCTTATTATGATGAGAATGTTATGTATTACGTATGCGTGGTCATTATATGAAGGATAAACTTATATTTTCTTATTTACCTAAAACTAGAACTCACTCAGCAAAGCTGACTTTTATGCATAATAGTTGGCAGGTAAGTGCTGATGCTGAGGATGGCGCCACGGAGCTACTTGGGGAGCTATGGATGGCATTTCTGTTATGAAATCTTTACTGTAACTTAAGAACAAGTAATATGTTTCGTTTACGATTAAAGGACAAATGTATGAGTACAATATGGCTTCTAATTTTTAAACGAATGCCTAATCATTTCCGCTGCAATGTCTTATTATTAAACTGATTTTATGCTATGATTAACCAACTGTGAGGCTTCCCGGGAACGGGGCCTTACAGTTATTCTTGTAAAGACTATTGTTGCCTAATATGAAACTCATGGGTTATTTATGCATGTTGCTTTAAGTTGTCTCTTAATTCTTTAACTTGAAAGATTATAATGATAATTATTATATAATAAATAATAATAATAATATAATAATAATAATAATAATAATAATAATAATAATAATAATAAAAATAAATAAGTTTTACAAGTTAAAAAGTTAAATGGTGTAAAACTTAATGTTTGATTAGGTTTCAAGGGACCTAATTGCAAACTTGGAAACTTTAATTAAAAAGTTCTTGCATAAAATGTTAACTGTTAAAACCACAGGGACCAAACTTGTAAAACTCAAAAGAAACCAACCCCCCACCCTCTCTCACCCCGTATTTCCGATCGCCGGCTGTCCAAGCCCGGCGCGGCGCCGGCGACCCTTAAATCTACCTGAAACCCCTCAATTTCGATACCAAATGATCCCAACCGGTTCACCAACGCATTTCAAACTTAATTATGATCTTTAATTGAAATTAAACAACCGTTATGAACCTCTAACAAGTCGGGTAACGGCCGAGTTCATCAAACGAGCCGTTCGAGCGTTAATCTATGATTATAACCTAATTAAGCCAACCTAACCAATCGTTGAACAAAACCTAATCTGTTACAACTCCCAATTTCATCTGAAACAAACAAAACCTTCGAGTCGAGCTTCCTCCTTGTCGTGAACCTACCCGACTGTCGAACACCACCATACGAGCCTACTAACCACGAATTGATAGAGGGCTTTGCTTCCTGAACATTGTTTGAAGCTACCCGAGAAGTTAATTCGATTACCTTCATCGTTTTGATGTCCATTGATTCGTCATAAGTCGCGGCCTGTTCCTACGACGTGTTCACCATCATACCGCTATCTTTCGGGTAATCAAGCACATCAACTTATTCGTTTAAACGTGGGGAATAAAAGCCCCATGGTTTTTAGCATTAACAACAACGTTTTGGCTGTCAATTTTGGCTCAAACGAATCTAGGGTTCATGGGTTTGGGGGAAGTTCATAGTGGTTGTTCTTAAGATTTAAAAACCAAAAGCAAACCAAGGCCAAGGCCTGGTTTACTGGTTCAGCGCTTGCATTACAACATTGAGGTCCCAGGTTCGAACCGGGCGCCCTCAACCTATGTTTTTTTGGTTATTTTAGCCTTAGAAAATAAATAATAAATAAAAATTTCTAAAAATTATAAAAAAATGGCTTTGTAACCTTTGATTATTTTTAAAGCTACCTAATTGTTTTCTGTAAATTTATTTAGTTCTTTTAATATTTTAACAAGTATTTACCAACAAATGTAGTACTTAGTTATTTTTATAAACTATATTTTTCAAATAACAATTTAAAACATTATATTATTATATTAACAATTCTAGTGGAGGATTAATCATGATATTTATAGAATTTACCTACATTTTATAACTTAAATCCACAATATTTATAAAAGTTTTAAATCTTTTTAAAATTTTATGAAAGATACGCTTTTCTGTTATTAGATATGCATAATTTCACTAATTAGTTGTAGTTATTTATAAAAGTCCCCAAATTCTTATTAAAACCCTAGCTCTCGTGAAAACACTTATCTTATTATTAAATTTTAAGACTTGGGATATATATATATATATAGGTACTTTGTGAAAGATCGCATTGGAACAACGTTTATTATACTTCTTATTAAGCAACTACTATATCTTTGTTAATACAAGTGAGTATTTCTATACCTGTTTTTCATATTTTCATACTTTAGGGTGAAACATGTTACTTTATAATCATTGCACTTATAAACGTTTGATTCTTGTAAACCTATGGCAATTTACTTGTGTGTTGTGGTTAGTTAAACCTTGTAGCTACCATGTAATGTCGAATATATGTACAGTCATTAACTATTGCTAGCCTGGCAACGTCATAGATCTATGCGCCTGACAAGCCTGCTTGGTTGATCCAAGTACACTTAGCTAATCGTATATACTTATAAACGTTTGAGACTTGTAAAACTTTGTCAAGGTTTGATTGTGCATTCTATCTTACATCCGTAGTTACTTTGTTCTCTAATTTACAACATGAATTGCCATCTTTTATATACTTATGTATTGAAAACTATGGAAATCTCACCAACATTGTTGTTGACCTTTTATTTTTAACATGTTTTAGGAAATGCTCAAGTTTGATTGATATCTTGAAGTGCTTTCACATCTAGGAATGGACCTAGTTAAATAAACGAAATAAATTGGATTGTTACATCTTGTGTTATGTTATTTACCTTTTGAGACTTATGTTTGTAATGGTACAATTGACACTTATGATTAATATATATTTGGGTTATTAATAGCGTTATGTGGCTGTGAACGATCTTAACCCTCACACCTCGACGTTTCCGCCGTCAAGGTTGGGGTGTGACAACAAGCTAGTGACGGATACCTAGTACTAGATAGTCATGTGAGTCTGATGTATGATGATGTGTCCGTATTCATGAGCGGGCTGTGTACCTTGTAGTGTGGATCAACTGTCGGGGGTTAGCAACCATGAAGATGTGTACCGATAGGGATTGACATTTGTTGTCAATCAACATGGAGCTCTTGCTTTGTGCAATCTCGTTTATGATGAAGTGAAAGATATGAATGAATGAAAGATAATGAACATGCTTATTATGATGAGAATGTTATGTATTACGTATGCGTGGTCATTATATGAAGGATAAACTTATATTTTCTTATTTACCTAAAACTAGAACTCACTCAGCAAAGCTGACTTTTATGCATAATAGTTGGCAGGTAAGTGCTGATGCTGAGGATGGTGCCATGGAGCTACTTAGGGAGCTATGGATGGCATTTCTGTTATGAAATCTTTACTGTAACTTAAGAACAAGTAATATGTTTCGTTTACGATTAAAGGACAAATGTATGAGTACAATATGGCTTCTAATTTTTAAACAAATGCCTAATCATTTCTGCTGCAATGTCTTATTATTAAACTGATTTTATGCTATGATTAACCAACTGTGAGGCTTCCCAGGAACGGGGCCTTACCGTTATTCTTGTAAAGACTATTGTTGCCTAATATGAAACTCATGGGTTATTTATGCATGTTGCTTTAAGTTGTCTCTTAATTCATTAACTTGAAAGATTATAATGATAATTATTATATAATAAATAATAATAATAATAATAATAATAATAATAATAATAATAATATAATAATAAATAAATAAGTTTTACAAGTTAAAAAGTTAAATGGTGTAAAACTTAATGTTTGATTAGGTTTCAAGGGACCTAATTGCAAACTTGGAAACTTTAATTATAAAGTTCTTGCATAAAATGTTAACTGTTAAAACCACAGGGACCAAACTTGTAAAACTCAAAAGAAACCAACCCCCCACCCTCTCTCACCCCGTATTTCCGATCGCCGGCTGGCCAAGCCCGGCGCGGCGCCGGCGACCCTTAAATCCACCTGAAACCCCTCAATTTCGATACCAAATGATCCCAACCGGTTCACCAACGCATTTCGAACTTAATTATGATCTTTAATTGAAATTAAACAACCGTTATGAACCTCTAACAAGTCGGGTAACGGTCGAGTTCATCAAACGAGCCTTTCGAGCGTTAATCTATGATTATAACCTAATTAAGCCAACCTAACCAATCATTGAACAAAACCTAATCTGTTACAACTCCCAATTTCATCTGAAACAAACAAAACCTTCGAGTCGAGCTTCCTCCTTGTCGTGAACCTACCCGACTGTCGAACACCACCATACGAGCCTACTAACCACGAATTGATAGAGGGCTTTGCTTCCTGAACATTGTTTGAAGCTACCCGAGAAGTTAATTCGATTACCTTCATCGTTTTGATGTCCATTGATTCGTCATAAGTCGCGGCCTGTTCCTACGACGTGTTCACCATCATACCGCTATCTTTCGGGTAATCAAGCACATCAACTTATTCGTTTAAACATGGGGAATAAAAGCCCCATGGTTTTTAGCATTAACAACAACGTTTTGGCTGTCAATTTTGGCTCAAACGAATCTAGGGTTCATGGGTTTGGGGGAAGTTCATAGTGGTTGTTCTTAAGATTTAAAAACCAAAAGCAAACCACGGCCAAGGCCCTGGTTTACTGGTTCAGCGCTTGCATTACAACATTGAGGTCCCAGGTTCGAACCCGGGCACCCTCAACCTATGTTTTTTTGGTTATTTTAGCCTTAAAAAATAAATAATAAATAAAAATTTCTAAAAATTATAAAAAAATGGCTTTGTAACCTTTGATTATTTTTAAAGCTACCTAATTATTTTCTGTAAATTTATTTAGTTCTTTTAATATTTTAACAAGTATTTACCAACAAATGTTGTCCTTAGTTATTTTTATAAACTATATTTTTCAAATAACAATTTAAAACATTATATTATTATATTAACAATTCTAGTGGAGGATTAATCATGATATTTATAGAATTTACCTACATTTTATAACTTAAATCCACAAAATTTTATAAAAGTTTTAAATCTTTTTAAAATTTTATGAAAGATACGTTTTTCTGTTATTAGATATGCATAATTTCACTAATTAGTTGTAGTTATTTATAAAAGTCCCCAAATTCTTATTAAAACCCTAGCTCTCATGAAAACACTTATCTTATTATAATTTAAGACTTGGGATATTATATATATATATATATATATATATATATATATATATATATATATATATATATATATATATATAGGTACTTTGTGAAAGATCGCGTTGGAACAACGTTTATTATACTTCTTATTAAGCAACTACTATATCTTTGTTAATACAAGTGAGTATTTCTATACCTCTTTTCATATTTTCATACTTTAGGGTGAAACATGTTACTTTATAATCATGGCACTTGTAAACGTTTGATTCTTGTAAACCTATGGCAATTTACTTGTGTGTTGTGGTTAGTTAAACCTTGTAGCTACCATGTAATGTCGAATATAGTACAGTCATTAACTATTGCTAGCCTGGCGACGTCATAGATCTATGGGCCTGACAAGCCTGCTTGGTGATCCAAGTACACTTAGCTAATCGTATATACTTATAAATGTTTGAGACTTGTAAAAATTTGTCAAGGTTTGATTGTGCATTCTATCTTACATCCGTAGTTACTTTGTTCTCTAATTTACAACATGAATTGCCATCTTTTATATACTTATGTATTGAAAACTATGGAAATCTCACCAACTTATTGTTGACCTTTTATTTTAACATGTTTAGGAAATGCTCAAGTTTGATTGACATCTTGAAGTGCTTTCACATCTAGGAATGGACCTAGTTAAATAAACGAAATAAATTGGATTGTTACATCTTGTGTTATGTTATTTACTTTTGAGACTTATGTTTGTAATGGTACAATTTACACTTATGATTAATATATTTGGGTTATTAATAGCGTTAAGTGGCTGTGAACGATCTTAACCCTCACACCTTGACGTTTCCGCCGTCAAGGTTGGGGTGTGACAGATTGGTATCAGAGCCCATAACTATTGGGATTTAGGTTATTAGTAATGGTGACCTAGACTATATCATATGCATGAACCTTATAGAATATATTTTATCTTGTAAATTATATGGTTTGCGTGCTATATATGCTATGGCTTCTTATGTGCATTTGATGCCTTAGCATAGGATTGCCGAAACATTGTTACTTGTCTCCCTAAACTTTATTTGACTCTTTGATTCTCCCCGAACATGAATCCTTAATCTTATTCTCGATGACACGTGGAATCGAATACTTATGCTTATGACTTGGATCTTTACACGTTATGTCTAATCTATATAAATCTCATCAAGGTTTTGATTTCATGTACCTAAGAAATATTGTGTGACACATAGACACCTGTATTATGGATTTCCTGGCAAAAGGCCTTCGGGCTAAGGTAAGCATTTCGCATAAATCCTACGGGACTAGTTATGCTTACCTGGGGATTTCTGGGATGAGTGATAAACTATGGTCGTATATACACAAGTTTCTAAGGCAAATGAGTCAATTTACCTTGATATGTCAACATTTCCAAATGGTAATGCGTTACCAATGGAACCATTCCGCATGCCTTACAACTCTTACCTTATTCTTGTTTAACTACTATCCTTTGTATCTTCATTCCCGTAACTAACTCATCTTGTATCTAGCATGTCTCGCTATCATGGAAAGCGTGGAAGTTCCGACCGCAAGCTTGCAGCAATGATCGCCCGACAAATGGCTGCTGTGCTCCCAACCATGGTTGCTGAATTAATAGCACCTTAATGGCTAACAGCAACCACAACACCAATGGGAACAATAGCGGTGCTCATGGAGAGAATCGCAACAATCAACAAGGGAACATTCGTACCTGTACTTTCAAACACTTCAACTCGTGCAAACCCACTAGTTTTGTGGAAAAGAAGGCGCCACTGGACTTCTCGAGTGGTTTGAAAGTATGGAGAACACTTTCATCGTTAGCGAGTGTCCCGATGAGTTCAGGTTCGCTATGCTGCAAGTGTCCTTCACCACGGGCGCTAACATGGTGGAATAGTGAAAAGAGAGAAACCGTGGGACTGAGGTTGCATTGGCGTTGCCATGGGAAGAATTTAAGGATATCATGATCCAAAAGTTTTGCCCCAGGAGCGAGTTCCAAAAGTAGAGGAGGAGTTCTGGAACCTCAAACAAGATGGTGCGAATCACTGGCTTATTCCACC